>SZWC01003173.1:105786-125799 GCA_023375785.1 Penium margaritaceum | reverse complement strand
GGACAGTGGTCATTCGTCTGCAGGACAGTGGTCATTCGTCTGCAGGACAGTGGTCATTCGTCTGCAGGACAGTGGTCATTCGTCTGCAGGACAGTGGTCATTCGTCTGCAGGACAGTGGTCATTCGTCTGCAGGACAGTGGTCATTTGTCTGCAGGACAGTGGTCATTCGTCTGCAGGACAGTGGTCATTCGTCTGCAGGACAGTGGTCATTCGTCTGCAGGACAGTGGTCATTCGTCTGCAGGACAGTGGTCATTTGTCTGCAGGACAACTCGTGGACTTTTGACCGCGGTCGTGCAGTTTGTAAGACACACCACAGCTTTCAAGGACAGCTCTGCAAATCGTGGCATCCCAAACATGGCCTCATACTGGTCATCCTTGCCCACTTCTAGGCACGCTCATACAGGGCGATCGACTGGGAGGCTGAAGCAATGGAGTAGGAAGAGAGTAGGTTCAGGATGGATCGATTTTTTTGGCAAGGGGGTCAGTGTGTGTGGTAGGGGAAAGAGGGCATAGACAGTGTGGTGTTCAATCATATTGCCTGGGGTGGTATGGGAAGACAGTGCTCAGCAGCGCCCGTGTCATCATGCTTGTCCTTCTCCCTCTTTGAAAGATCCTGGCTGCGGCAATGTACGCGAACTGTTCTGGTTGTGTGCATATTGGTGTGGCACGGGTGCTGCCTCTTGATCATCTTCATCCTACAGTGGTGCACGGCGGCGAGGTGGAGGGCAAGCTGGCGTGCTTCAAGTGCGGCGCGCGCGTCGGCTCCTTCAGCTGGTCCGGCGTGCGCTGCAGCTGCAGCGAGTGGGTGTGCCCTGCTTTCCAGCTGCACCGAAAGAGCGTTGACGCGTCGTGCTGCTGATTCCGTCCCCGACGTCGTCTTCCGCTTCACAGCTCACAATTGGTTGAGCTGTAGGATGGCAGTGGTCGCCATGCGGTGTCTCACTCGGGTGCTCCAGTGGCGATGCGTGTCGCTGGGTCAAACTGTAGAACACATGAGGGGAGGAATGCAAGCTCTCAAAGTGTGAAATGAAGAAGTTTGAAGTCATGTCCACTGTGTGTTTTCTTTCTCTATGCCATGCCTTGACTCTCAAGACCAGAATGAAACAGTCATGTCTTCTAGTAAAGACATGATGAAAGTTGAGAGCCAGGGTAGGGAAGTGAGCGGAGGGATATTGAAGTGCCCCTAACATTGAACTTGTTGACTTATGAAGGAACACTGTTGATTTACACTCGTATGCCAATTTTTAAACGTGTAGTGCATGTCACTGCACCATCAATTCTCATTTCATGGTTACCCCTCATGGTGCTGGGCTAGGACTACGGAATGAGATTGTCGGGAAGCTTCCTAGCACGCTTGTCACTGACTTGGTGTTGGTGCTCAGTCAGCTCGTGGCGTCAACGTAGGTAGGACGCAAAACGGCTATTACAACAATGAGCCACAGCCACCTATAAAGCTGTGAGGCCTCGTGTGCAGCAAGTGCAGCTAGGTGCACGTTTGTCTATGCACTAGGCGCAACTTGCGCAAAACTACGCAAACGGCCCCGCAGAGTGTAAAACACTCGTCCGGTCGTAACTTCCTACATAGGCGTCAGAATGACGCGTCATTTGAACTAGAACGACCAAAAGGGCGAACCAGACACACCCGTAACGTGCAAAACAGGTCTCCTCGTGACCCTGGAACACGTCTCTGGTGCCGGGTCTCTATCGACAAGCAAAGCACATAACGAAGCGTCGAGCAACACGTCACGAGCTCCTTGTTGGTTTTCGTGCATCTCTCATTGTACTCAGTTGTGTCCTCCCAGTTTGTGTACATCGGCGTGCAAATGACTGACGGCGAGACTCGACGCTACTGGAGTGTTGTTCGGTGGAGCCGACGCACGCTGAGGCCTACTCACAGTTCACTGGAGCCTCCTCCCTCCAGCGACGCGCTCAGCTCCATCGGCAGGCCTCCTCGGCGGTCGGGCCGCCGGCGGTCACTGCCACTGCAGATGCTGTCTACATGCACCCAACGCTGTTTCTGGCTGTGCCATTGCGTCTGCAGCATCATGCTCTGTCTAGGGTCCATGTCCCTTGCTGTGTGGCACTGTTTGACATCATTGACTGTCGTAGGCACTGCCTGGGTTCGGGCAGCCATAACTCTTTGCTGCTATTTTTCTAGTTGATTCTGACCGCACGAGTGCGTTCGCAGCGTTGGCATGGTCTAGTTTTTTTTTTATGGTATGGTCTAGTTTTCAGGCAAAACGGACGACGCCCGGGTTTTAGGCTGTCGGGCGTCTGGCAGGGCTCACCGAGAAAACCCTGCCTGCAAGAAAACAGGTCTAGGACTATTTTCTGATTGGCTGGTTAACTGAGTAACAAGTTCTACACTAGTGGGGGGGGGAGCTAGAACTTGGAGGGGTCTCCCATTGTTGCTCATTCTTCATTCCTAATCAGTTACTTTCAATTTCCAGCTGCTTTATGGCGCTAACACTGGCGCGCGTATTTCTGAGTAACAAACCTAGAGCTTCCTGACTTTGTCTCTAGAGCAGCAGACTGAGGGGGCAGCAGACTTAAGCAACGAGCGTGGAAGCCCGCACGCTGCATCAACAACGCCTCTGCCCCAACTTGCTGCCTAGCATTTCCATTTTGGTATCAGAGCCAAAGCGTAGCATCAGCAGCAGAAGACTGACGTACAGGTGCCAGACAACGCTGGTGGACCTCCATACGCGCCAGTGCAGGGGAAATGCTACGGGATTTTTTCCGGCAGCATTGACCCGCCTGGTGGCGGCGTCAGAATTTTTCCCACGGCCACTGGGCCAGGGGAAATGCTGTCGGATGTTTTCCGGAAGCACTGATCCCCACGCTTGACGCGAGGAGGTGAGCGGCAAGCCATGTCTGGCGCTTGCTGGCGATGACGCACGCGGCGACGTCATCCAGGTGTGACTGACAGCAGCAGCTCATAGCGGCAGCAGCAGCAACTTCTAGCAGCAGCAAGCAGTGGCAGCAGCAGCTAGCAGCAGCTGCGCACAGCAGCAACCGGCAGCTGCAGCAGCTTGCAGCAGTTCGCAGCAGTAGCAGCCCGTAGCAGCAGCGGCAGCAGCGAGCAGAAGCCGACAGCAGCAATAGCTCGGAGCAGCTCGCAGCAGCAGCAGCTGGCGGCAGCAGCACCAGCAGCAGCCGCAGCTACCCGTAGCCCGCTGCTCGCTGCGAGCAGCAAGCTCGCTGCTCACAACGAGCAGCGAGCTCGGTGCTCACGGCTCGTTGCTCACAGCGAGCAGCGAGCTCGTTGTGATGAGAAAAAAAGGAAATGAAAACAAAAAGATCCCCACCCCGCCAGCAGCAGCAGCAGCAGCAGCAGCAGCAGTAGCAACAGTAGCAGCAGCAGTAGTAGCTGCAGCAGTAGCAGCTGCAACAGTAGCAGCAACAGCAGCAGCAGCAGCAGTAGTGGCTACATCAACGACCGCTGCTGACGTCAGCGGCCATCCACTGACGTCATTGTCGACGTCACTACTGATGTCATCAACATAAAAAACAAACAAAGTAGTAGCCCTGCACATACCGTAGTAGCATCTGCTGACGTCAGCCATCCTAGGCCGATGTCACTGCTGACATCAGCAGTACACAAGAGAAGGAAAAAAACAAAGGAAGATGGGCAACAAAACTCATTATGGCTAACAACCGGTCTAGGGAGGGGTCCTCCTCTGTTGTGGGGATCCCCAGCCCCCCTTTCTTGCAGCAGCTCCAACAGCAGCAGCAGTAGTAGCAGCAGCAGTAGCAGTAGTAGCAGCCCTCTGGCGTCGTTGGCGGCAACCCTGACCCCCTGGCTACCATTCAGCAACAGCTCACCGCCTTGGCGCGGCCACTTGCTGCATTGCTGCCATTGGCCTCCCAGACTACCAAAAGTGCGTTGCCACCGTTCATTCCTCTTAGGCATGCCAACCCCGCTGTATCTGCTGGGACGCATTACCTGACGCAACAGCAGACTCAGCGCCAGCGACAGACAGTCACCTCCGTCCTTGGCCCCACTCTGGATGCCGGCCGCAGGCAGAAGGACTTCGAGACGCCGCCCCCGCCTCTTCAGGCCGGCGAGCAGTTCTGGAGCTGGGAGCTCAGCTTCCGGATCTGGGCGCAGGGTGAAGGCCTCTGGGCATACTACACCCTCCCATACAACCCCACCCAGGCCGACCAGTTGTATGACGCTGGTCGCGCCGTACGTGCCCTCGTCCCCGTCGTCCCTCCGGCTTCCCGCCTGGCCCTAGAGCCTTTTCTCGGCGACTTCACCGCTGGCGCCACCCCAGACCCTGCAGCTACGTGGCACGTCCTCACTCGTCCCCATCGCCTGTCCAGCGAGGTTGAGACCAGCCGTCTACTACGGGAGTTCAACTCCCTGCACATGGGGGAGACCAAGATGGTCACCGCCTACTGGCAGCGGGCGGAGGACATCCTTCGTCGCCTCGGCACCTCTGCCCCACCCCCTCTGGTCGTGCTCCTCACCATTAAGCGCGGTGCCACCGATGCGTACGCGGACTTCTTCGTGCACTATTCCCAGAACGTCCTCTTCACCATGGTGGCCCAAGGCACCCTTATGCCTTGGACATACGATCTCTTCCTTCGGATTGAGGAAGCTCGTCTGGAGTCCCGATTCCAGCGCACAGAGGCTCTCGCCTCCGCTGCCGTCGCCTCCGTGGCCTTCGCTTCCCCCGCCGCAACTACCTCTACCAGCTCCTCATCGCCGGGGAAGAAGAAGCATCGGCACAAGAAGGGCAAGGGTCAGCAGCAGCAGCAGTAGCAGCCGTCGACCGGGTCCACCGGTGGTGGCTCGGTCTGCCACAACTGTGGCCAGCCCGGGCATGGGTGGTACACGTGCCCTCTACCGACGGACGAGGCGCGCGTCATCGCCACCATGCATCGCCAGCGGGAGCGTCGTCTGGCCTCTGCTGATGTAGCTGTCGCCGGCTCTGAAGCCTCGGCCTCGTCCAGCAGCTCCACCACTCCGACAACTCCTATAGCTCCACCAGTCCAGCCGACGCCAGCTCCACAGCAACACCTTCCGCAGCAGTCGGCGCCTCCGTTTCCTTCACCCGCACAATCCTCTTTCTACCCGGGCTCCGGTGCCGTCACTCCGCACTCGGTCTACACTCCCGGGCCGTCCTCCCGCGAGCGTCAGTTGGAGTAGTTCATTGCGCTCCAGCTCGGCCTGCCTTGGCCTCCCCCACAGGGAAGTGCGAGTTGCGTCACCTCCTGCTCTCCTCCCCAGCCCTGCATGACTCCTTGTTTGTCTCGTCTTCTTCCGTGGTCTTCTCTACCCCCTTCCATGATGATGTTGCGTGGCTTGACGATTGGCAGTCTCGGTTCGCACCCCCTTCCATCGCGTCCGCGTCCCTTGCTTGCTGCCATGTGACCGTTAGCGATCTGGCGACACCGGTCCAGGACCCTGCTGAGACCAAGATCATCGACTCCGGGGCCACGCATCACATGACGGCCTCCCGCTTGGCCTTTAGTATGCTCGGTCCTGTTGGCGATGTCTCCGGTGTCCGAATGGGTTCCGGACAGGTGTTGCCTGTCCGTGGCGTCGGCGTTGTTCGTTTCCGTGGTCCTGTCGGTGATGTTTTTCTGACCGATGTCCTCTTCGTACCCGGTCTCGAGCTCAGCCTCCTGTCCGCTGCCCTTGACCGCATGAGCACGGAAGTTCTGCACTCGCGTGGTGCTGGCACTGTGTCATTGCGTTCGTCCGGTCTTGTCATCCTGCACGCCACCGCACGTGGCAACCTGTGGCATGTACCTCGTCTGTCCTCCTCTCCTTCTGTCTCCTCCCCGTCGGCCGCCACAGGCCATGTGTTTGTCACCAGCACGCTCTCTCCTCAGCGCACCCGCCTCTTGCACCGCCGCCTTTGCCACGTCCACTCTGTTGCCGTAGATAGCATGCTCCGCACCCAGCCGGCCAAGGGCATTGACCCAGAGACTTTCCCTCTCCCGTGCTCCACAGAGTGCGTTGATTGCACTTAGGGCAAGATGCACCGGTCCACATACCCTCTGTCTTCCTCCCGTGCATCCGCCCCCCTCGACTTGGTCCATTCCGATGTCATGGACCCTCTCCCCACCGAGTCCGTCAGAGAGCATGGCCGCTATGTCCTCACCCTCACTGACGACTACACTCGCTACCGCTGGGTTTCCTCCCTTCGGTAGAAGAGCGACGTCACCCTCACCATCCAGGACTGGCTTGTCCTTGTGGAGCACGGGTGTGGTCGGTCTCTTCACCGCTTTCGCTCCGATCGCGGTGGTGAGTACATGGGTGAGACCACGACCTTTCTCGCCTCCCGCGGTATCCACCACGAGACGTCCGCGCCCTACACGCCCGCCCAAAACGGCGTCTCCGAGCGGTGGAACCATACCATGGCCGATGCCGTTCGTACCATGTGGGTCGAGTCTGGTCTCTCCGATGGCTTCTACTTTGAAGCCATGGCCTACATGACAGGGGTGTGGAACCGGATTCCCCACGATCCCCTTCCCCGCCAGTCCACGCCGTACCAGCATTGGTGCGGTCAGCACGCTGATCTCCACCCGGCTCACGTCTGGGGTTGCGTGGCCATTGTCTGGCTGCCCGCCCCCCAGCAGGGTGGCAAGCTCACACCCCGCGGACGTCCCTGCACCTTCCTTGGTGTCTCTCGTCAGTCCAAGGCCTGGCGCTTCTGGGATCCATCCCGGCACTGTTTCGTCGAGTCTCGCGATGCCCTCTTCTTCGAGGACCTGTTTCCCCACGACCTCATTTGATCCGGCTCGTCCGTGTCCCTCCCGTCGCGTGGGGGAGTGGTGAGTCCGTCCTGCCGTTTCCGGGTGACACATCACTCAGTCCCTCTGAGCCGGTAGTCCCGGTCGCATCCTCTGTCCCCTCTGGGCCAGCAGCCCCAGTCGCGTCCGCTGGCCCCTTCGGGCCGACAGCCCCAGTCGCGTCCGCTGGCCCCTCCGAGCCAACAGTCCCGGTTGCACCCACTGGCCCCTCCGGGCCGGCAACCCCAGTCGTGCCCTCTGGCCCCTCCGTGCCGACAGCCCCGGTCGCGTCCGCTGACCCCTCCGAGCCAGCAGCCCTAGTGGCGCCCATTGGCCCCTCCGGGCCGGCAGCCCCAGTCGCGTCAAGTGGCCCCTCTGGGCCGACAGCCCCAATCGAACCCGTTGGCCCCTCCGAGCCAGCAGCCCCGGTCGCGCCCACTGGCCCCTCCGGGCCGACGGTCCCAGTCACACCCGATAACCCCTCCGGGCGAGCAGCCCTTGTCGCGCCCGTTGGCCCCTCCGGGCCAGCAGCCCCGTCTGCCTCCGTTGGCCCGTCGGACTCAGTGCCATCTTCTGCCCTACCATGCTACACACGTGGCCCAGGTGGCAGCCTCCAACCCAGGTCGTCGATGAGCACGCAGACCGTCGCACCACGCTCTGTGGCGCCTCGATCCCCTATGGCACCACGTGTCTCCTCCACTCCCACGGTTGTGAGTGGGAATCCTAGCACCAAGGCCCTCGGCCTGACCACCTCAGCCATCATTGCAGACCTTCACCCGGGCTCCGCACTTGGCTACGCCATGTTTGATCACGAGCATCGGCACGCTGTCGTGGCTGCACTCGCATGCATCCTACATGGAGCTCGAGAAGCACACGCTTTCTCAGTCCGCTCCACAACACGTCCAGAGGACCTAGCTACACTACGCGAGGCACAAGCCTCTCCTGAGGCCGCACACTGGGACGCTGCCTACGCTGATGAGCTCACTGCTATCCGTCAGCACCACGTGTACGACCTCGTCGACCTTCCTCCAGGTCGGAAGGGCATCGATGCCAAGTGGGTCTTTCGGCGCAAATGGAAGCCCGAGGGGTCCTTGGACAAGTACAAGGCCCGCCTCACAGCCAATGGGTTTTCCCAGATCCCTGGGGTCGATTACAACCAGATCTTTGTCCCATTTGGCCGGTTCTCCACTAGCCGGGCGCTCTTCAGCCTGGTTGCCCAGCATGGGTAGGAGCTGCATAAGATGGACGTGAGCAACGCTTTTCTCCATGGCTCACTGGAGGGTGAGGAGCTCTACATGGTGCAGCCCCCAGGCTTCGACGACGACACTGGGTGGCTGCGGAATGCCCTCTATGGCCTGAAGCAGTTGCCTCGGTGCTGGAACCAAGAGATGAGCAGCACGCTCCTTCACGGCGGCCTCCAATGTAGCACCACTGACCCTGCACTGTTTGTCAGTCCGCGAGGCCACACTTTCGCTGTTGTTCTGGTTTACGTCGACGATCTCCTCATCGCGTCTTCAGACACGGCTGCCATCCAACGTGTCAAGGACTTGCTGTACGCCGCCTACCAAATGAAGGATCTCGGATCTGCCCGAGTCTTCCTGGGTATGGAGCTTGAGCATGATCGCTCCCAGGGCGTCCTGCACATCCACCAGGCTACCTATGTGCAAATTCTGTCCACCCGCTTTCCCGAGGACCTGCCACACGTGCCGAGCGCATCTTCACCCATGTCACCTGATGGCCAGGTGAAGCTGAAGCGTCTTGACCCAGTTGTTGTGGGGGAGCCAGTTGACGTGACCACGTATCTGCGAGTCATCGGGTCACTGATGTTCCTGGCGACGACGAAGCGCACTGACATCGCGTTCGCCGTCAACCTCCTGGCCTAGTTTTCTCAGGAGTCGCGTCACCTCCAGTTCGAGGCCGCGATACGAGTACTGCGCTATGTCGTCTCGACTCTTCGGTGAGGTCTCATGTTCCGCCGCCAGCCCTCTGTTGTCGTGGTAGGCTACACCGACAGTGACTTGGCCGGCAGTCCGGACGGCAAGAGTCACACAGGCTGGATCTTTATGATTGGTGGCACAGATGTGTCCTGGCACAGTGGCAAGTAGGGGTGCATTTCACGCAGCACTGCTGAGGCTGAGAACGTGGCCCTTGGCTCAGGCGCATGTGAGAGTGTGTGGTTGCGTCGTCAGTTGTCTGAGTTGCGTCAGTCTGTCGCATCCATCACGTTGCATTGTGGCAATGAAAGTACCATGGCCATCGCCGACAATGATTGCGTACATCACACACGCACAAAATACATCAATGTTGAGTATCACTATGTGCGTTCGTTGTTGCATGACGGCAACATCAGCACCGTGTGGGTTGAGACAGCATGGCAGCTGGCTGACTTCTTGACCAAGGCACTGAAGCGCGATTCGTTCAAGAAGGCTGTGAGTTCGGTTGGCGTGCGTCCGTGAGTGACTCTCTTTGTCCCTGCCTGCGTCTCTGCGTGCCCTGGGGGAGTCTGGTTGTTGACTATGTCTCTGCCCGCACATGTGCACTACGCCTGTGAGTCATGGGGGAGTGTTGGTTTTCATGCATCTCTCATTGTACTCTGTTGTGTCCTCCCGGTTTGTGTATATCGGCATGCAGATGACTGTAGGCGAGACTCGATGCTACTGGAGTGTCGTTCGGTGGAGCCGACACACGCTGAGGCCTTCTCACAGTTCAGTGGAGCCTCCTCCCTCTGGCGACGCGCTCAACTCCATCGGCAGGCCTCTTTGGCAGTCGGGCCGCCGGCGGTCACTGCCACTGTAGATACTGTCTACACGTACCCAACGCTGTTTCTGGCTGTGCCATTGCGTCTGCAGCATCATGCTCTGCCTAGGATCCATGTCTCTTGCTGTGTGGCACTGTTTGGCACCATTGACTGTCGTAGGCACTGCCTGGGTTCGGGCAGCCATAACTCTTTTCTGCTATTTTTCTAGCTGATTCTGACCGCACGACAGCGTTCACAACATTGGTATGGTCTAGTTTTTTTTATGGTATGGTCTAGTTTTCAGGAAAAACGGACGACACCCGGGTTCTAGGCTGTCGGGCGTCTGGCACGGCTCACCGAGAAAACCCTGCCTGCCAGAAAATAGGTCTAGGACTATTTTCTGATTGGCTGGTTAACTGAGTAACAAGTTCTACACTAGTGGGGAGGAGCTAGAACTTGGAGGGGTCTCCCATTGTTGCTCATTCTTCATTTCTAATAAGTTACTTTCAGTTTCCTGCTGCTTTCTTGCGCTAACACTGGCGCGCACATGTCTGAGTAACAAACATAGAGCTTCCAGACTTGGTCTCTAGAGTAGCAGACTGAGGGGGCAGCAGACTTAAGCAACGAGCGTGGAAGCCCGCACGCTGCATAAGAAACATTGCTTCCCCAACTTGCTGCCTAGCGTTTCTATTTCTCCTGACATGCACACATTGGTTCAAGGACCTGGGTCTCCATTACGACCCACCAGGTGCACGGGTCTCGACCACCACAACCTCAGGTCTCATCGTGACCCCGGAACACGTCTCTGAGCGCCCAGGTCTTCACCAGCGAGAAAAATCTTACAGCTACACACCCACAAGCCTGGATGTCGGAGCGCAGCAAGTGCATCACACCGGCAATGTCGTAGGTGATAATGTAGTCTCAGTATCTCTAAAAGACATGTGGTGCCACAATTGCCATGTGGAGCGGTGACGGCTCAATGCACACACATCACTCCTCCTGGGCCGTAGAGCCCAACAATGCGACATTTGTAGCATGGCATATACACACATGCATAAGAAGTACATGGTGGTCTCAAGGTGCTAGGTCTCCTCGTCACACGGGCAAAACCCACCAGGTATGCGGATCTCGACCATCACCACCTCGACCCATGTGAACTATAGAGCACCGGTGCCTCATGTGCTGTGCACAGGGATGCGTCGGGTGAAAGCAAACATGCCAACACTCTCCCTATGTGGTAGAGCCCGACAGCACGAGCAAAGCTGATAGCTTTCCACAACTCCCCCAGGAGGGAGCAAAGCTCCCCCATGGCTACATACACCTGCATAGCAACAACAAGTGAGAGAACGATGCTGGTGGGACGTGCGTGCACATAGCCTCACCTCGTAGCATAGTCAACATTGTCGTCGTCGTCGTTGTCGTAGTCGTCACTACTGTTGTCACCTACTACTGTGACTGGTGCAGTGCTAAGGGCCTCCTCCAATTACATCACGTGCTGTATGTCTGCCAGCTACTGAGGTGCACATTGCCAAGTAGACTGTGTAGCATCGAGACTTGTGTACAGCTCGTCAAGCTCTGCTGTGGCTATCAGCCGGCTGGATACATCTGCGGTATGAAGGCGGTCAATCATGGAACATACCTTACGGTGGACCTCCATCGTATGCTGGTCGGCACGAGCCACGGCCTCCTGCAACCTTGTAGCCTCGTCGCGCAGGTTAGAGTCCTCTACATCAGCTGTTGAAACATTTGTCGCCTGGGTGCTAGCTACTGGCAAGGCGTCGGCACAGACAACGCGTTGGCATCTGCAACGTCTACACCCACAGGAGCTGTTGCTACGAAGGCACCGGTTAAGGCTGACACACCTGTCACTCGACCGGCACTACTGGTCGGACGTCTGCATGCGTCGGTGGATCTGCCTCTGCTTCGTCGTCGTCGTCGTTGGGAGCCCGTACAACATCCTTGGGCTCCTCCCAACCCCTGGTGCATAGCCAATCGTCCACCTGCTACTGAACGTTGCACGTCCCCAATGTGCATCCTGTAGAGGCCACTCAGCTGCCTTGAGACGTGTGTGTACATCCTCCATGTACTCCTCGACAGCCCGTCATACTGGAACATCCGTAGTGTAACAACGGCTGTTGGCCTCCCGGAGCTCGGCCATGAGACCCTGCCCGTGCGCCTCCGCTCAAGCCACGACTGTCTCTTGCTCGTCGACCACGGAGTGCAGGCGCTTGAGTACGGGAACTGTAGCTTGGACGTCTGTCGTCGTGTCGTCGGCTGGAACCGCCATGGTGTCAGCGATGCCGGTCAGGGCAGCCATGAGCCGGAGGTCCGCAACTCGCTCTTCATCCTCCACGATAGCTGCATGTGTAGGGATGACTGTTGTAGGCTCATCAGATACCGCGGATACAGCCGCCACTCGGCTTTCAACAGTGTCGACCACGGTAACAGCTGCTCCTGCACGGGCCGACGCAATTAAGGCATCCACTGATGTCGCCTCTTCCACGTGTCGACGCAAGTTTGACTGCCTCCACACTACACCGTGCAATGTCCACTCAGAAGCCTCAAGGCACAAGTGTAGATCCTCGATGTCTATTGCCGCTACCCGACAACCCGGGACGTCTGAGGTGCTCCAATGTGTGCTCGCTGCATGCAGCTCAAGCGTGAGGTCCTAAAGGTGTCTGTCCGAACGTACCACTGCATCCTCCTGGTTACGAAGCGTAGTGTAAGCCGGATAGTGCCAACTACACTGGTCACGGCTTGAGGCTTCCTTGAATGTGTAATCTGACTATGGATTTGGAAAAACCGTGTGATATCGACCCAAGAACGGGGTCGATTCATCAAGAATTGAGGAAGTTACGCCCGGCCAAAGGTTGGACCAGCCGAGAGGAAAACAGGTGACGGGAATTCATCCCCCAGGACCAAGGCTCGACCCTCGGAAGACCTCATAAGGCCAAAGCATGCCTTGGAGACTGGTTAGTCAATGAATCAAGGATCATTGAGGACCAAGGGCACTTCGGAATGGCGCCCCGAGGTGTTATTGCCAGAAAGGGCGCTTCGGGCGGCCGTCACCGCCGCTAGTGGTGCTGCTAGCGGCAGATTGCAGTGGTTCACGGAAACGACCATATCTCAGCCGTTCCTTCACGAAATGATACAATTCTTGGTGCTTTGGAAAGCTGGGAAGATGTGCTACGAGATGCTAAGGCAATGAAACTCATCCTAGGCTCACACGGAGCCGCGCACGGCTCGGCGACCTCGGGTCGCTTAGGATTTTTTATCATGTACATATAGTCTTGTATGTTGACACTTGAATAACAAGTACAGTTTACTCCCACTGTGCCACACGTGTTTCTGTGCTCCCCCAAGACAATCCTATGCTTCCGCAAACCCCGGGAAGGTGTGTACCGGAATCCCCTTGGTCTTCGTTGCCGCCGGTTGTTACCTACACCATCCGGTTGAGGCTAGCACAGCGCGCCCTGGTTTACCCTTAGTATCAGTGCCACCCTTGGCTCAGGGGCACAATCATTTACGTGGCAACCTATCCTGGTCAGCGTAGACCAGCATGCATCTCGTCTCTTTGGCAGATCTGTGTCCAAGGCCAACCACGCACTCCGGTGACAAGGCGGTAACCGGAGGACCCGTGGAGGAAGAAGTTGTACCGGACCCAGAGATGACTTCATCCGGCACGTTCTCGATGGCCGCAGTATTTGACGTGGAAGGCGAAGTAACAGCAGCCGCAGCGTTGCAGAAGTTGCTTGCCAACATGCAGGCCAAGATGGACCTATTGGAGAAGTAAAACGCGTACCTCAATGAGGAGCTTGTAAAGCGTCCAGTGCCAATGCCAGTGGCAGTTGCCACTGTAAACGTACTTGCGCTGGGCGTCCCGAGCTTGCCGAAGCCGGAGCCATTCGACCCATCAAAGAAGGATGGGCCAGCTCCGCATGCTTGGATACTCGGACTGGAATTGTACTTCACCACCATCGGCGTGGATGCCTCAAGGTACGAGGCGCGCTGCGACTATGCCATGACCCTGTTGAGAGGGGCATCGTTGGATTGGTGGGCCGATGTGATGCGGTCCAATCCACACGGCAGTGGAGCAGCAATGGTTGTCGGCATTGCGTCCGTGACCGGAATCTCAACCACATTGGCTCCAACCTTCAGTAGTGGCGACCGTACCCTGAAATGGCCGACCTCGTGGAAGGAGTTCACTGAGTCGTTCATCAAGCGCTTCATCATAGGTGACGTGAGGAACAACGCGCGTGCCAAGCTGAGTCGGCTTCGCCAAACTGGCAGCGTCGTTGATTACACCCGCAGGTTTCGTGAGATCGTCGCCAACTGTGGCTTTGACTCGCACGAATTGTGCTTCCACTACAGCAACGGCCTCAAGAACGATGCCTGCACTGTGACGGTGATGCACGACCTCAACGACAACCTGTCTGCAATGATCGCAGCAGCTGAACGGTAAGACTCGTGCATGCAACAGGCTAATGCCAACAGCCACAACTCTTTCGGTGGTGGTTACGGTAAGCGGGTCAAGAGCGACAACACGCCTATGGAGATCGGAGCGTTGCAACAGCGTAAGCGCTACAACTGTGGCAAGTCTGGCCACATTGCGCGTGATTGTCAGAGTCCAAAGAAGGGCGACAACAAGGGTAAGAGGCAAGGGAAGGGGAAGCAACCCACGAAGGAAGGAGAAAATGCAACAAGTGAGTCGGAAAACGAGGAGAGCAGGGAGTAAATGGCATTACTCCTAGCTCCTCTCAGTCCAAACCGCCAGTTGACCGCCCACCCAAACGCCTTGCGGAAATTAAGGGGGTTTCCGAGGTCAAGGCATGGGACACATGGTATGAGGAGGAGCAGCCCGCACTTCTCTTGGAGACGCAAGTGAAAGGCGTTAAGTAGAAGGTGGGGAGTATGCTGGATTCTGGCGCGAGCCATAGTTTTGTGAGCATGGAGTGTACTCGAAAGTGGGGCCTTTCGCTCACGAGTAAGAAGCGGAACGCTAACGAAGTGGACGGCACGATTGAAGTGGGGTACCTGGCCCGTCCCCTCTCCATTCGCATGGGGAAATTTCACATAACGGCCGTATACCGGGTGTGCCCGATGAAGGATTACGATGTGAAATTTGGTCGTGACTTCCTCCACAAGCACAACCCCGTCGTCAATTGGGAGGTGCGCACCGTCTCAGTCAAGCTCGAAGACAAGGAGTATCCCCTGCTTACGTGGTCCGAGGAGGAGGCCGCGGAGGAGGAGACTTGCGAGGAGGAAGTGCCGTAGCAGTCGGTGCCTGACAAGGAGCAGAACTTGGTGCAGCTCAAGCGCGCGATCCGGAAAAAAGAGCAGTTTTTTTTGGCGTTCTTGCGAGACATGGAGGAAGATTTCAACAAACCAGAGGACGTGGCACCTGTTGTGGCGCATGGGGCAACTCGTGAGCAGCCGGGGGCCCAAGGCAAGTTTGCCGCGGTGCCCGACCGGCTTCGGAAGGTGTGTACAGAGTTCGAGGACGTCTTCCCCGACACCATCCCGGCGGGTCTGCCACCAAAGCGGGACGTGGATCATCGTATCGACCTCAAACCTGGAGTGTGCCCGCCTGTTCGTGCAACGTACCGCATGAGCGACGCGCAGCTACAAGAGCTCAAGAAGCAGCTGACCGAGATGACGGAGGAGGGCTTCATCCACCCATCCTCGTCTCCTTATGCTGCACCTGTCTTATTTGTACAGAAAAAGATGGGAGAGACGCGCATGTGCGTGGACTACCGGGCGTTGAACGAGTTGACCATCAAGAACCGATACCCGCTTCCACGAGTCGAGGAGCTCTTTGATCAGCTCCGTGCGGCTCGCTTCTTCACAAAGATTGACCTCTGATCCGGCTACCACCAGATCCGCATCGCAGCAGATGATGTGGAAAAGACGGCCTTCCGTACCCACTATGGTCACTACGATTTTCTTGTGATGCCTTTCGGGTTGACCAAAGCGCCGGCCACCTTCATGGCGGCGATGAACAACATCTTCAGGCCATACTTGGATGACTTCGTGGTGGTGTACCTTGATGACATCTTGGTGTATAGCAGGACAACGGAGGAGCATGAGGAGCATGTGGAGAAGGTCCTCGAGATTTTGAGGAAGGAGAAATGTTTTGCAAAGCTCTCTAAGTGCGAGTTCACAGTGGAAAAAGTTGAATTCCTTGGACACATAATTGGCAATGGACAGATTGTCATGGACCCGCGCAAGGTGTCAGCCGTGCAAGAGTGGCCGAAGTTGCGTAGTGTGCACGACGTGCAAGTGTTTCTTGGTTTTTGCAACCACTATCGTACGTTCATCCTTGGCTACGCGGGAGTGTCAGCGCCACTCTCCAACCTCACTCGTAAGGATCGCGAGTGGATTTGGGGAGTTAGCAAACAAGAAGCCTTTGAGAATCTCAAAAGGGCTCTGACCTCCACGCCGGCCTTGCACTTGGCCGACAACGACTGTGAGTTTGAAATGGTGACGGATGCATCGGACCTGGCCATTGATGGAATCCTTTTGCAGGAATTTGGCAACGGGTTGCAGCCGGTCGCCTACTACTTGCGCAAGTTATGCGGGATGGAGCTGAACTACGCCACCCATGAAAAGGAGATGCTTGTCGTGGTCACAATCTTCAAGACCCGGCAGTGCTACCTAGAGGCGCGGAAATGCACGTTCTACACCGACCACCACGCGTTGAAGTACTTCAAGACGCAGCCGAACCTTAGCCGGCGGCAAGCGCGTTGGGTGGAGTACCTCAAGTCACACTTCGACTATGAGATCGTGTACCGGCCGGGTCGCATCAACCCAGCCGACGCACTCTCACGGCGACCGGACCTGATGATGCGGGTCACGTCTCTCTCCATCCACGTGGATGCTTTCCTTGTCAAGCTCTTCATGGAGGGATATGAGGCGCATGGGGAGTACGACACTCAAAGATTTTTCTTCAAGGTGCTGTATTGGCAACGGCGCCGCACGCAGCAGGTGGTGGTTCCCGCTGTGTCTGCGCATCGGCAGCTGATTTTGGAGGAGTGCCATGACAGTGGCCCGAGCGGTCACTTCTCCGCCTACAAGACATTGAAGACGGCGGCTCGCTTCTTTTGGTGGCACACCATGTCGTCGGAGGTGGCTGAATTCTGCCGGAATTGTGACGTGCGCCAATGCCACAAGGCGCGGTGGACAAAGACCCCGGGTCTCTTCCAACCCTTGCCCATCCCCGAGCAGCCGTGGCAAGACATCTCCATGGATTTTATCACAAGTTTTCCCATGACAACAGCAGGCTACAATGCGGTGTTGGTGGTGGTGGATCGCTTCAGCAAGATGTCGCCTTTCTTTGCGACACGTGATACGGTGAGCGCGAAAGGTAAGGCTCGGCTATTCCTCGAGCACGTGGTGCATCTCCATGGCGTGCCACAGTCCATTGTGAGCAACTGAGACCCGCGCTTCACGAGTAAGTTCTGGCGAGAACTCATGGAGCGGTACGGCAGCAAGGTGCAGCTGTTGACCAGTTTTCATCCCCAAACTGACGGGCAAACGGAGCGGACGAGCCAGACGCTGGCGCAGCTCCTCCGTACAGTGGGTGATCCGGATGAGACGGCGTGGGACCAGCGGTTGGTGGTCGCTGAACTGGCGTACAACTCCGCCACGTTCGCCTCCACCGGCAAGGCGCCATTTGAGGTGGTGAACGGGATGGTGCCCGCAACGCCCCTCAGTTTGCACGTTGCAAGCAACCTACCCACGGTGGAGTCTACCGCACGTGACTTCACACGGATTTGGGTGGCGATGCGGCATGCATTGGCAAAGGCACAAGCGCAATAGAAAAAGCAAATAGACCGCCGATGCGCAGACGCAACGCTCCAGGTCGGTGACCACGTGCTTCTCAACAGCGTGCACGTCAAGCTTCGCGGGGTCCAGTCGGATATGTTGAAACCCCGGTGGCTTGGTATGTTCGAGGTGCCCAAAATGCGGACACCCGTGGTGGCACAGTTGGTCTCCCGCCTTCCATGCCAGTCCACGACGTGTTCCACATCTCCAAGCTCAAGCTCTACCATGATCCGGCTGGGCACTTTCCTCGCCGCATTTTGGAGCCTCCCCCTCTGGTGGTGATCGAAGGCAAGCAAGAGTTTGAAGTGGAGGCCATCCTTGACCACCGTCTATGTGGCCGTGGATGGGAGTACCTGGTCAAGTGGAAGGGCTACGATGCGGCCAAAACTCATGGGATACTACCTGCAACTTCAGCGTTGGCGGGGTGCCAACGAATGCCATCCTCCAGGAGTATCAAGAGCGAACCGGGACGGCTCACTCCTAAAGGGGGGGGGGGGTAGTGTAAGCCGGACAGTGCCAACGACACTGATCACGGCTTGAGGCTTCTTTGAATGTGTAATCTGATTATAGATTTGGAATATAAAAGAAAAACCGTGCGATATTGGTCCAAGAACGGGGTCGATCCATCAAGAATTGAGGAAGTTACGCCCGGCCAAAGGTTGGACCGGCCAAGGGGAAAACAAGTGACGAGAATTCATCCCCAAGGACCAAGGCTTGACCCTCGGAAGTCCCAACAAGGTCAAAGCGCGCCTTGGGGACTGGTTAGTCAATGAATCAAGGATCATTGAGGACCAAGGGCACTTCAGAATGGCGCCCCGAGGTATTATTGCTAGAAAGGACGCTTCGGGCGGCCGTCATCGCCGCTAGTGGTGCTGCCAGCGGCAGATTGGCGTGGTTCACGGAAACGGCCATATGTCGGCCATTCCTTCACGGAATAATGCGATTCTTGGTGCATTGGAAATCTGGGAAGATGAGCTACGTGATTTTGAGGTAATAACGCTCATCCTAGGTCCTACGGAGCCGCACACAGCTTGGCGACCTCGGATCGCCTAGGATTTTTCATCATGTACATATAGTCTTGTATGTTGACACTTGAATAACAAGTACAGTTTACTCCCACTATGCCACACGTGTTTTTGTGCTCCTCCAAGATGATCCTACACTTCCAAAAACCCTGGGAAGGTGTGCACTGGCCTCCCCTTGGTCGCCGTTGTCGCCGGTTGGTGCCTACACCATCCGGTTGAGGCTAGCACACCACGCCCCTGTTTACACGTAGAGTGTAGATACTCGAGCACAGAGGCTGCCTCGACAGCTGGTGCATGAGCTGTTTCTTGAGATACACCTCCATAGACAGCAGCGGCAATTGCACCGTCCACACATGATGCGTTGGCCATTTGGACCTCGCCTATCGCTACCTCATCTGTACCTCGAATGACTCCTGTTCTAGTAGCGTCTACCCCTGTGGAGGCCGCACCAGCTACTGCAAGGATGATAGCTATCGTGGTATCTACACCAAAAAGGGCGTCCGCCGCCGGCGTCCCGTCCGTCGCAGCAGCTTCTATTCCTGCTACTGTCACAACGTCAATGACTTCCGACACGTCCATTGCATGCACGTCTGCTCCACATGTGTTGACTGTCACCGCCACTGCTACTGTTGCCCCATCCACTGCTACTGCCATACCACCCTCTGTGGTCACGGTCTCTGCTACGTCAACTGCATTCTCCATCTCCATCTCCATCTCTATGTCCCCCTCCCACTCCGCATCGGACCACTCGTCTGCCTCTGACTCTGCATCGGACCACTCCTCGTATGACTCCTCGTCTTCACCAAGAGCGCCCCACTCTGCAACACTATTTTTCGCATCTCTCCTACGCTCTTCGGTGATCGTCAACGAACACTCCATCCCTCCCCTGACCAACACACCTGCAGAAGTTGAGAGAAATGGACATACCAATCCCATAACCGAGGACGAGGGAGTGAGCTCCTCTGCAACGCCCATCACTGCTGGTGCTACTGCTATCGGCACTGCTGCTACTGCTGCTGGTACAAGTGCTGCTACTGCTACTGCTGCATGGGCATGTCTAGCCAATCATGCCATTTGCTGTCTTGTGTGATGAATACGTGCATGAGGAGTGCGCGCAGAAGGGACGGGCATGAGAGAGACGGGTTGGAGGTTTGGATGTCTCCGAATGCCTCTAGGACTGAGCGAAGGGTGCCAGACGTGGACGTGAGGTCAGGCACCGAGGCAAACTCAAGCAATATGAAGAGGGGGCATTTATGGTTTATCACCCCTAAAACATACACTCGTCATATAGTGTACATAGTAAATACATGCATTTAGAAGTTTCGTGGTACCTTCATGGAAAATGCAACACAACTTATTTTACAATGTGTGTTCACAGACATACAAATGTATTTCAATGTTTTAACATAGAAAACTTTGTAGAAGGTTTTCCAAAAAAATTTAAACACGAAATGAAAATCCATGGTTAAGTGCTTCACAACTCCACTTACAGTTTGCAAAAACAGACGTACATTTGTTCTTTTATATTAAATGTGTTACAAGTGTAAAGTATAACAGTGCCTATTTCTTGACCCAAAACATAAAAGAACCATAACCCTTCCGAAGTCACATCCGGGGGGTTTGGGGTGTTTTTCTTTTTTTTGCTTGCCCGTGCACCTGCTGGGCCCCGCGATAGCGG
>SZWC01003173.1:93329-103920 GCA_023375785.1 Penium margaritaceum | reverse complement strand
CCTCCTCCTCCACCACCACCACCACCACCACCACCACCACCACCACCACCACCACCACCACCACCACCACCACCACCTCCTCCTCCAACACCACCACCACCACCACCACCGTTTAGCTTAAAACAATGACAGTGATACTCCATCATAAGTTTTGTATTGGATTGTTGGACCTGTTTCTTCCAAATCCCTGGTACTTCCTTTGGTGTTCTTATTCAGTCGAATAGCCCATTCACGTCCTCGGTCTCTCCCTAGAACTTTGTTTTCAATATCTTGAAAGTTCAAATCTTGAGAGCGACGTCCCACCTCGTGGCTCGCCTCAGCTTCTATTTTTGCAGCTAGCATGAGATAATTCTGCATCGTTAGCTTCGGAGGGAATTTCAAAGCTCATTGTGTGCTGCGTCCGCGTGCAGTACGTGAGGGGCTGCACATGGAATGTGGACATCCCACGTTCCTCGTGTCCTCCCAAAGGGACCACGAGCAGAACGTGAAATGGTGTGTACAAAACTATGTTTTTTTTTTTTCAATTTTAAGTTTGATTCGGCCATAAGACTAAAACTATTCAGATGCCTGAATGGTCAAAAGAAAATAATCAATTCTGTCGAATGTTTGACACGTCAAATGTCTAGTTTTTACATTAAATTTTTTGTCGGAGTTTGCAGATGGCATTTAGAGTTTGTTCGAAGGCTTTTCCCCTCTACGTAATTCTTGGAGGCAATCTTCATCAATGACTCGTGCGGGATACTTTAATATTTCAAGTCTTCAAAAGCTCATTTCTGTTTGTACCTTGCCTCCACGTTCTGGGTTACAAACAAGGAGGTATTACCTCGAACATGTAGTTTTGCACGAGTTTTCCCAGTTTTGAAACTCAGAGTTTGTCCTTAATGAACTCGAGTTTTGTTTTGGACGCGTCGATGTAAAATTGTCGCATGCGAAGCATGATTGATGATTCTTCGCCGACTTCTCTCGCACACAGGTCGCTCTCGCTCTCGCTCTATCTTGTGTCTTTGCTTGCTCTTGCGAGTGAGGAGGGCAAGGGGAAGCGAGGGCATGAGGCCACAAGCTTCAACCCTCGAGGTCTCGCCGCCGGCCACTTGCCGGCAGCGAGCTGGCCTTTTTGCCATCGAAGGGCTGGCCGCCGGCCAGCGCTCGTTTTTGCGAGGGGTGGAGTCCAACCACCCCTCACTTTGGCAAGGAGGGAGGGCTGAACCGGACCTCCCGGTACATTCCTTCCCACTTATTGTGAACCATCTGGATTTATGAATAAGTAGGAGTGCCGAGTAGTGATTCATCAATATTATGAAATAAAATTAATCATTTCAATCACCGGTTAAACATGAAAACATATGCGATACTCAGACCTAAGCTGCAGCTTGTCAGTCCACGGCTAGCGGCCTCTTCCCTTTAGGGAGGAGCTTCCGTGCGAGAACCATATTGGGCGTCCCCAACCTCCTATAGTCACTGTTCATGAATGCCGCCTAGTGGGAATGTTGTTCACTATTGTCGCGTTCACGTGGTGCCCACTTCCATGCGTTGATCTGTGGGAGCTGCCAGCTCAATCCAGGACTTGTTGACCACCAATGTGGACAACTGTGATTTGGGCTCCCATAAATTATATTCAGGTTCACAACCGGCCTACTGAACGAGGTATTTCCTGTCAATCCACCACTGGAGTATATGCTCTTGGTGTTGGAGTAGGCGAGGGACCTCACATTGGCCGTCGTTAGCAAGGACTACTACTAGTGGTTGACTGGTTTTTTTTGTATGTAGGGTGCCTGTATGCTCACATGAAACACATCACGTATCTTCATGCTCGGTGGAAGAAGCAATCGGTATGTAGCTGGCACCATGTGTGCAAAAACTGGAAACGTCCCAATCCACTTTAACAAACTTTTTTATGTCCCTCGTAACTTCAGTCAAAGGTTATTAGTGCCAAGCAACACCTTTTCGACGATGTCAAACGAGAATTTACAGCTTATTTTATTGACATATGCCTCTTGTTGTTGTCGAACCGCTTGAAGGTGATCATTCACCTCCTGTAAGAAGGATTCTATGCGCTTGACAATGACTTGAGCAGAAGAAACATGTCATCCTGTACTCCCAAATTTCAGTAATGAAGAGGGAACCACTCAATACCGACTACTGTTCAATAGAAATGGTATGGAATGAGTGGATTCGTTCACCGATTTGTTCACTATAAACTTTGCGGGTGCTAAGAATTTGTTCTAGTCATTCATGGCAGGGTCCACATACATTCAGAGCATCTACTCCAGAGTGCACTTTATTTGTCCATCGGTTTGAGGGTGAAATGATGTCGACATTTGATACTCGCTGCTGAAGTACATGTGGATCTTTAGCTGGTAATTACAAATTTTCTATTTCGATCAGAGATAACGTGCAACGGCAAGCCGTGCTACTTCACGACACCCTCGAAAAAGAAACAAGCGGTCTACTTTGTGTTTACTTTAGTGGACATAGGAATGAAATGTTTCAACTTCATGAAAATATCTTCAACCACTAGTATTTCACACTGGCCAAGGGCCGTGTCTAAAACACGAATGACAGACTGGACTCCGTGAGCAGCGTGCATAATGCATCACCAAAGGTTCTGTGCCAACGTTGAGCCACTCCATTCTGTTGTGGCGTGTATGGGGAAGTACTCTGGTGTTTGACTCCTCGATTTCATTTCTGCTGTCAGTGTGCTAAGAAACTCTCCTCCTCTGTCTGTTCTCAGCTTAATCAATGAGCAACCAGCCTGTCTTTCAGCCAAAGGAATCCATTCAGCCATTGCACGTTCGGCATCTGCTTTAGTTTTTAGCAGAAAAGCCCAATGGAAGCAGTTGTAGTCATCAGTTAGAGTCAAGGCATACTGTGACCCATATTGGACTGATGGCACTGGCATCGGTCCTATCAGGTCCGCATGTACCAGTGCCAAAGGTTTAGTTGTTACACTGTCTGACTTGGGGAAAGTTTGCCGATGGGCCTTCCCTTCATGGCACTCAAGACATGTGTCTACTTTGAGACCGTGAGGACAGTCGCTGGGGAGCAGGCCATGTGCTGGGGTATGTTTCAGAAAATCGGCGATTGTTTTAGTGTTGATGTGTGTAAGACGATGATGGATGAGGCCTGTGTGTGTTGCATCAGTCCTTGTGACAACGTGCACTTGGGGACGGTCACTTGTGATTGAACAAAAGGAAAGAAGGTCAGTTGGTTCAGCATGTCAGTGTGCAACGGTCCATCTGCAAGCAATGCACTAGACGCATCAAATAGCATGCAGCGCTGGTTTTTGGATAAGTGCGGACACGTTTGTCTGTTGATCTAGTTGCCCCCCCGAAAACAAGTTCACTTTTAGCCGCGGCACATACAGGAATCCAGTCAACCGCAGAACCCCGCCTAGTGCTTGAAGAGCCAATGTTCCCACACCTCTAACCGGAAACACTTCCCCAGACCCTGTCCTCACACCCTCAGCCTCATGTGTGGCATGCAATGTGACAAACAGCTGGCGGTGCGGTGATATATGATGCGATGCAGCAGTGTCAAACAGCCACTCATGCATAGGCAAATCATGCGATGTAGTGATGTGCGTGTGACCCAACCTCAGACCTGCTGGCTGTGAGCTGGCAGTCAGCTCAGGTGGGTGCAGCTCCATGGGTGTGCTCCACCCTGGTCCGGGTGGAAGAGGAAAGGGCTGCTGTGGCTCGATTGTCTCAGTGTACACCCTCTGCGTCCACACCGGAACGGGAGCTGGTGCACTGACGTACGAGGACATGAGGGTAGGCCCCTGGTACTTCTGCGGATGTGAAGTAGAGAAATCTGGGTACATAGGGAACTGTAACTGCTATGGATCAAGAGTTCCCACTCCAAAGGGTGCCGGCGCTTGTGGTCCAGCCACAGCCTGAGTCGCCCATGCTGGAGGGTAGAGGTGCTGACTGGGTGGTGAGAACGACATGGGTGGCTGACTAACCGCTGGACGTGTCTGCTGCGTAGATTGAGTCATGATGTATTGAAGAGACGGGCAGGCCCCCCAGTAGTGACCTGGCTGTCCGTAGTAGTTGCAGGTGTGGTTCCTGCTTCCTGGCTGCAGCCTCGTCACCTACCGCCTTGCCCGCCTCTGCCTCCCGCGCCTCCCCTTCCTCCCCCGCCTCCTCCACTCACATGCTGCTGCAAGGGATGAGGTGTACCTCTGCCCTGGTGCACAAATACGCTTGCTGCTGCACCCTCATCTTCCTGTGCCTCACCTTGTATGATATCCTCATAGTTGCACAGCTCCTCGAACACCTCTGCCAGGTCGGTACTCTCGATGTCGACGAATTTAAACCTTTGAAGCAAAATGCACCGGAAGTCCTTGTACGGCTCGCCAAGGTGCAGAAGAACAGGATCCAGCCACTCGAGGATAGAGCAGGAGGCACCAAGGTCGAGAATGCGCCGGCGAAGATCCATGGTAGCATCCCAATACCCAGCAACAGGGGCGCCCGGTTTCAGACGGAGGTTGCGAAGTTTCTCACCCAGGGGGATCACTAAGGCCATCCCTTGCTCCTTATTTCGAGTGGCCAGATGCTTCCATGCATCGTGAAGTCGAGGATCACCACTGCGCGGATTTGCAGGATCCTCCCCTTTGCCACCAAAGTGGATCTGTCGATGGGTATACTGCTGGTCCTCTGGAAGGGAGAGGACTAGGGCATTGAATACTCTGATAAGCACCAGCGCATCGGCATCATTGGACGGTGGAGCTAGATAGTAATCCTCAAGGCTATGCTCCACCGCCCATGAAAGGAAGACATCCTTCCATGAAAGATAGTTACACACACCCAGCAGCGGCGGCGTTAGGTCCTTGTGAAACAGAACCTTGCTCAGTTCGTCCCATGTCATGCCGGTGGAGGTGGCGCGGGCACCGGCACCAACACCGGTGCGAATACCAACGTTTGCACCGGCCCCTCCTTGCATAGATTCAGTTGCACTCATCGCTCTTAGAGGGCTGCTCAGGACCTAAGGACACTGTCCAAGTGCTGTGATCTGCTCTATGCTACCGAAAGAAATTTCGGTAGCAATTCACCAAGCCCACTTTGGGCCCAGTTTTCTGCCACAAGCTAAAAGCTCAATAGGAACCTCCTGTCTTGACCTAAGGACTGTTGCCAGGCCACCTGGGACCTGCTCAGACACATGTAGGGGTGAGAGACCCCGCTGTAACCTCATGAGAGGTGTAGGTGGCACTTGGGCTCTCCCCCTTGCCTTTTCTTCACTCAACCGTGGACAACCCCCTTCTTTCGCCGCCTCCACTAGCAGGGTGTGGCCTAGGGGAGGTTTCGACATCCCTTGTGCCTCGCGCGGCCTGCTTTTGCGGCAATCGCACGGATATCCTTCCGCACTCAACTCGGACGTCACTGTTTTTGCTCGACACCGACCATATACCCCACTCGAAACTGTCGACCAGTGCTCTGATACCATAAGATGCTTGCTACGAAGCCATAGCAACAAGCGGTTCTCAAAACAGTGGACCCTAGGCCACGCTAGGTCCAAAACTCCATGGCTGAAACAACAAAAAAAAGGCACAAATTCTCTAGTAACAAATCAGCCTCGTGCTAGGGTGAGATCGCTAATCGACCTCACCCGTTACGCCGGCGAGCAAAGCTCGCCGGCGAGCCAGCTCTCTCAAGGACAAAAGCCCTCAACAGCCCAAAAAAGGGCGCGAGCAAAGCCACGTACCCCAGATGGGGCACACCATGTGCCACCTGCGAAGTGGCATAACCTATGCCTAACCAAAGCCAAACTTGCAAGTCTGACATAGGTCTCTCAAGTTAAAGCAAGCAATGGGCAGTTATGAGTAGGAGACTAAAACAGGTTTACGATGAAAGCCCAAGATGATGATGGAGATGGGTCATGCGGTCAGGGCGGAGGCGACCACCGGAGAGGAGGATGGGGATCACTTGCCTTCATGGTATGTTGCCTCCACTCGTTGTACCAGCATGCCCTGCACACTAACGACCACCACAAGAGGAGAAATATGTACAGTGGAGGATTAACACGCCCTCTTGGACGAGAGTGTAGCAGATATGCAGCCTAGTTGTTGCGATTGAACCAGGAGAGAGGAAGATGATATAGCCTTGGTGAGGAAATATGCTAGTTGTGCCTTCCCACTGATGGCACACACCGCCACAGTCCCAGCATCTACTGCCTCTCGAACAAAATGATGTGCGATGCTGATATGCTTTTTACTTGGATGCAACTTACCATCATTCGCTGCAATGTGGCGTGCGGCTGAGCTGTCACTGTGCACGGCTGCAACAGTTGTGTGCACGTCAAGTTCTTCAAGCAATCGTGCAAGCCAGATCCCCTCACCTGTTGCTTTACCCAATGCCATGTATTCAGCCTCAGCCATGCTGCGTGCTACACATGACTTTTTTGTACTCCGCCAAGACACAGCAGTTCTCCAAACACGAAACACATAGCCGCTCTGACTGTGAGGAGCACGTTCACGTTCACGCGCATAATCATTGTCATAGTAACCATCCAGAACAGGAGTGGCAGCAGGGGCAAACACTAGACCTAGAGCGGTAGTGTCCAACACATAACGCAGCAGCTTCAGCAAAGCTTTTTGGTGCATAGTGCATGGTTGCTGGCTGAACAGAGCATGCACATTGACTGCACATGCAATGTCAGGAAGTTTAGTGGACGCAATATATGAGAGGCTGCCAGTGATATTTCTGTGGAGTGTAGGATCTGTGTCGGGCCCGTAGTCCGTGGTGCATGCATCCAACAGATGTGCGTAGACGTCATGGCTCAGGGTAGTGGTCTGTCGTGGAAAATATTGAACCAGGTGTTGAAAACGTGCAGTGAGATGAGCAATGAAGAGACCTTGATGAAGTTCCAGCGTCCGTCTTGTGCGATCACGTGTGATAGTCATGACAAGGAAGTTTTGCGCGTCTCCAAGATCCGTCATTCTGTAGTGATCCATGAGAAGTGCTTTGGCTTGTGCGATGAGTATGAGGAAGGGGGACAAGATTAACAAGTCATCCACATATACCAACAGTGCAACAGGAAGACCTTCGGACCTGCGTAAGAACAGTGAGGGGTCACAGAGACTCTATGTGAACCCACTTCTCTCCAGGGTGCATCGGATGTATTTGTCCCAGCACCGAGGTGCTTGCTTTAGGACATAGAGAGCCTTAAGCAAAAGCCATATCCGGTCAGTGCCATCCTCAAATCCCTCTGTGGCTGTTGCACATACAGTTATTCTTCTAGTGGCCCATTTAAATAGGCATTTTTGACATCCATTTTGTGGATTTCCCAGTCCTCACATGCAGCCACTGTGAGCAATGTGCGGCTGGTCCCGTACTTGCCCACAGGGGCATATGTGTCCGTGAGGTCCTGTCCTGGGATTTGGTGGAAGCCTCTTGCCGCTAGCCTGGCTTTATACTTCTCAGCATGCCATGCGCACTCACGGCCACCACAAGAGGAGAAATATGAACAGTGGAAGATTAATAGTGCTAGCGAGGCACGACTGGTTCCATTATTTCCCACAGGTGCATAGGTGTCTGTGAAGTTCTGTCCTAGGATTTGGAGAAAGACTTTGGCTATACTTCTTGCCGTATACTTCTCAATCAGACCCTTGAAATTTCTTCTCAGTTTGAACACCCATTTGACATCAATGGCCTTGCAGCTGTGTGACAAGGACACTGACTCATACAACTCATCTTCTAACAGTGCGTCCAGTTTAGCCGCCATTGCCTTTCCCCATGCAGGCGCATCTGGGTGCCTCCTTGCCTCAGTAAGGGTCAGGTTCAGTTGCACTGTGATCCATGCTTGCAGTGTCGACAGTGTGATGAAATTGTTTTTAATAAATTATGGGGAGGTTGCACGGAGATTGTAGTACTGGTTTGGATAATGATGCCTGTGCAAGTTTTGTCTCAGCAGAAGGGGTAAGTGTCATGAGATGTGGAGGTATCTTGGTGGCTCTAGACTCTCTGCTAGCCAGGTCTGTAGATGCGGGCAAGTCTTTTGGCATGGGAGTGGTCATCTCATTGTCCCGCATTGGTCAAGCCGTCCTACCCACATCTTACGGTAGAGAGGACATGAAAACAGGCACAATCATATACTCTGGATAGTGCTCACGCATGGAGCAAAGGAGTATGCCGCTGTGTGAGAAACACCTTGTAGGGCATGTGTTCCAAGAACGAGGCACCTCAACTTTCACAAGAAACAGTGGTTTGTTGGGTCCCAGAACTGCCATGCCTTTTAGGCATGAGAAATCCCAACAAAGACACACCAAAAACCATGTATTCTCTCATTGTGGTGGCACAAACAAGACACATGCCATTGTATCCCACACGCTGGCAGGCCTAAGATCAGCCTTCTCTTTGAACCAATGCTCCCATGGTGTGGCTGACTTGCTCAGTGGACCTTGTGGGATTGGGTTCAATTCCCAGGTGATATATTTCACAGCATCTTTCCAAAATCCAAAGGAAAGACTGGACTTCAATCAGTAGCATCCGCAGTGCATCACCAAGGGTTATGTGCTTTTGTTCTGCCACTCTATTTTTTTGTAGAGTGTAGGGAACTATGGACTGATGTGCAGCTTCCCTGACTTTCAGTTCTGCTGTCAGTTTACTAAGGAGCTTACGTCCTCTATCAGTTTTTAACTTCAAGAGTCAACACCCTGTCTATCGCTCACCAGTGAAATCCATTTCACAGATTGCATGCTAGGCGTTGCCTTAGATTTTGGCAGAAAGGCCCAGCAAAACCAGCTGTAGGCATCAGTGAGGGTCAAGACGTACAGCTATGCATACTCGACTGGTGGCACTGGCATCCGTCCTGTCAGGTCCACATGTACCAGTTCCAAAGGCCTCATTGGGACACTGTCTGATCTAGGAAAGGTTTTTCCATTTTCTTTCCCTTCATGGCACTCAAGACATGTGTTAGTTTTGAGACAAAGCAGACAGTCGCTAGGAAGTAAGCAAGAGTGAGTTTGTACAGCATGTCAATGTGCAGCGGCACATCATTCAGCAAAGTGCAAGACACATCAAAGTATGCAATGTTGTCTTTGAGTAAGTGCAGACGCATTAGCAGATTGGTCAAATCCCCCCCCCCCCCCCCCGCGGATAACAAGTGAACTTTCAGCCGCAGCAAGTATAAGACACTAGTCAGCCACAATACCCTGTCCGGTGCCGGGACCGAGTATTGTGGCTGGGAGAGATAGTACCCACATACCCTCATCCAACAGCATCAGGCTTGGCATGCAATGCGCAAAACAGCTGGCAATTCCAGGACGTGATGCAATGCGGTCGTGCCAAACAGGCACTCATGCATAGGTAAGGCGTGCGACGTGGTGATATGAGTGTGCCCCAACTTCTGATCTGGCAGCTGTGGAATGGCGGTCAGCTCATGTGGGTGCGGCTCCATGGGCGCACTCCACCCTGGTCCAGGTGACAGCGCTAATGGCTTTTCTGGCTCAATCGTCTCAACGTTCACCCTTTTCACCCGCTCCTTGATCACGCCCTTGTCCCCCGTCACCTTGTCCGCCTCCGCCTCCTCTGCCTCAATGGCCTCCCCCGCCTCCTTCATCTGAGTGAAAGTGCAATGGAAGGGGAATGCCTCCTCCCAAATGTCCGAACCTACTAGCTCTTGCGTCCTCATCTTTGCCTGCCTAACCTCTCAAAATGTATTCATAGTTCCGCAACTCCTCGAATACCTCTGTTAGGTCGGTACTCTTAATTTTGGTGACTTTCAGCTTCCGAAGTAGTCTGTGCCAAAAATCCTTGTGCCGTTCTCCGAGATGCAGGAGAACCAAATCTGGCCACTCCGTGATGGTTCAGGAGGCGCCGAGGCCAATGATGCACCGGCAAAGGTCCATGGCAGCACCCCAACACTCTCAAACGGGTGCACCTTGCTTGGGATGGAGGTTGTGGAGCTTCTTGTACATGGCGATGACTAGGGCCATCCTCCTACTCCTTTCGTGTGGTCAGGTGTTGCCATGCATTGTGAGGTCAAGGCTCTCCGCTGGAAGGGTTCTCCAAATCTTCTTCTTTCCACCGAAGGAGAAATTAACGGATGGATTACTGTTGATCATCTTTGAGTGCATAGACCAGGGAATTGAATGCTCTCAGGAGCACCCATGCGTCGGTGTCTTTTGGGGGCGGAGCTAGGTAATCATCCTAAGACCATGCTCCACCACACAAGAGAGGAAGACTTCCTTCCAAGACAAGAAGTCGCGTTTACCAAACACCCGCATTGTCAAGCCCTTGTGGGTCAACACTTTGCTTAGGCTGTCCCACATCATAGCTGTGGAGGTGGCGTTGGCAGAATCCATAGCACCGTCTACGAAGAAGGGAAGCTAGGAAGCCTGCGTGAGCTCCGCTACCTTCTCGTTACTGCCGGAAAAAAAAAATCAGCAGCAATTTTCCGGGCCCACTTTGAGCCCAGATTTCTATGGCGGCCCTTAAGCTCAATAAGGATGACCTTGGCCTGAGGATGTGTGTCAGGCTGTCTTAGACCTGCACACACACTCTTTGGGCCGGGATACCGCGCCGTCACCCTTGATAAGGGAGGGAAAAAGCTTGGTCTCTCTCTCTCTCTCTCTCTCTCTCTCTCTCTCCCCCCC
>SZWC01003173.1:36979-71777 GCA_023375785.1 Penium margaritaceum | reverse complement strand
GGCGCAATGTGTTATCCAAAATGTGCAACATGTCCCCGGCCTGGCTGACATCTTGAGTGTGAGCCGCTTGACAGACAAGGGGTATGAAGTACTCTTCCGCAGGAAAGGTGCAGTCGTGCGGATGGACGGCGGTGGCGAGGTTGTGCTCGAGGCGAAGCGCGAGGGAGGTCTCTACATCGTTGAGACCAAGGTCATTCCCTCGGCAACAGACGCAGCAGACCCGCCAGCACGCGTCGTCAACCTCGCTAAAGGCGGGGGAGCAGACCTGCAGCTGTGGCATCGGTGGCTGGGGCACTCGTCGCCCGCAGTCGTGCAAGAGATGGCGAAGCGCGACATGGTTCGCTGCCTCAACATCACCGGTGCAGCAGACACAGCAGCAGATTCCGCAGAGCACAAGTGCGAGCCTTGCATCGTGGGCAAGGCGAAGCGCAAGCCGTTTGAAGACGGACAGCGGCGGTCCGAGAACTTGCTCGAGGTCGTGCACAGTGATGTGTGCGGACCGATCAAGACGCCGTTCATTGGGGGCGCACGATACTTCGTCACCTTCATCGACGATTGCAGCAGAAAACTCTACGTCTACTTCATGAAGCGGAAGAGCGATGTGCTGGACCGGCTGAAGAAGTACGTCGCAGCAGTGGAGAGGCAGACTGGCCGCAAGGTCAGAGCGCTACGCAGCGACAATGGCGGCGAGTACGTGGGCTGCGGAGGGTGGCTGAAGGAGCAGGGGATTGAGTGGCAGCCGACCACTCCGTACACGCCTCAGTCAAATGGTGTGGCGGAGCGTGCAAACCAGACGCTACTCACCATGGCGCGGACAATGCTCGTGGACGCTAAACTTCCACGGAGCTTGTGGGCCGAGGCCGTGAGTACGGCAAGCTACATCACCAACCTCACCCCAACAGAAGTGCTGAAAGGGAAAGGCGGCTGGAAGACGCCGCAAGAGGCTTGGAGCGGGCGCAAACCAAGCGTGGCGCACCTGAAGGCGTTTGGGTACAAGGCGCACGCGTTGGTACAGGCCGCACAAAGAAAAGACTCCAAACTGGACCCGCGTGTAAAGGCGTACGCGTTCGTCGGATACGAGAGTGCGCTCAAGGCGTACCGGCTCTTTGATCCACGGACGCAGGACGTCATCACCAGCCGCGACGTCACGTTTGATGAGCAGCAGAGCTACTGCAGCAGCAGCAAGAACATCGACGCAGCGCACTCTCCAAAGCAGGGGGAGTGGTTCCAACTCCTTGAGCATGAGGAGGAGCCGGCGGCTGCAGAGGTCGATGACGGGTCTTCGGAGGATGACGGTGCTGGAGCGCAGCAAGGCAATGCAGCAGGTGCAGATGCCGCTGGAGCGTAGGACGCAGCAGTCGACGTGGGGGAGCCTGAAGCCGAGGACAACGTTGCAGCAGAGCAGCAGCGGGACCAGCAGCCAGCGTTGCCAAGGTCGCCGCGTCGCAGTCGGAGGCGGCGGAATGCGGCAAAACGGTATGACGCAAGCACGGGCCGCTGGGTCGGCATGGCGCGGTGCATGATGGCAGCCGCAACAGAGCCGACAACCGTGCAAGAGGCGCTTGCACGGCCTGACGGGCAACAATGGGGCGAAGCAATAAAATCTGAACTTGCGTCCCTTGCTGAGAACGACACTTGGGAGTTGGTGGATCGGCCTGAGGGGGCGAAGGTGATCAGCTCCAAGTGGGTGTTCAAGGTGAAGTTCACCAAGGAAAGCAAGGTGGAGAAATATAAGGCGCGGCTAGTGGCGAAGGGGTACGCGCAGCGGAAAGGCGAACACTACGATGAGACGTTCGCGCCCGTCGTCAAGTTCACAAGCATCCGGACGATCCTCGCGGTGGCAGCCGCAAAGGACATGGAGATCCACCAAATGGATGTCAAGACGGCATTCCTGAATGGCATCATCGACAAGGAGATCTACCTTGAGGTGCCGGAGGGGGTGGATGCGCCGGAGGGCAAGGTGTGCAAGCTGCGGAAGGCCTTGTACGGGCTAAAACAGGCGCCCAGGTNCAGATGGACGGCTACATGGCGGAGCTCGGCTTCAAGCGCTGTGAGTCAGACCACAGCGTGTACGTGCGGCGCAGCAAGGGACTCCATCAGATTGTCGCACTCTACGTGGACGACCTGATCCTGTGTTCATCAGATCTGGCGGCTTTGCAGCAGCTCAAGGAGCAGCTGAGCAGCAGATTTAAGATGACGGACATGGGGGAGCTGGAGTACTACCTCGGGGTGAGCATCACCCGGAACCGGAGGGCGCGCACGCTTGAGTTTGGGCAGGCCAAGTACGCAGCCGAAGTCCTGAAGCGGTACGGCATGGAGGACTGAAAACCAGTGGGCAGTCCGTTCTCTACAAGCTGTGAGCTGAGTGCGGCGATGGCGCCGCAGTCTAAAGAGGAGAAGGAGGACATGGCGAAGGTGCCCTACCAATCTGTGGTGGGCAGCCTAATGTATGCCATGGTGGCGACTCGGCCGGACTTGGCCTACGCGGTAGGCCAGGTGAGCAGGTATGTGGCCAACCCTGGGCCACTACACTGGCAGGCGGCGAAGCGCATCCTCCGGTACTTGCAGGCAACGCGGCACGCACGCCTGAAGTACGACGGGAAGGGGAGGTCAGACCCCTTGCGGCTGGTCTGCTACACTGACGCGGACTACGCCGGCGATGTGGACAAGAGGAAGTCCACTTCTGGCTACGTGTTCTTCCTCGCAGGTGCAGCGGTCTCGTGGTGCAGCAGGAAGCAAGACTGCGTTGCCACCTCCACAGTGGAGGCGGAGTACGTCGCTCTGGCCGAGGCGGTCAAGGAAGCGGTGTGGCTCCGCAGATTGCTGGGGGAGCTGGGCGTGTCGCAGTAGAAGCCTACGGTGGTTCAAGAGGACAACACCGGCTCCATCTTGCTGACCAACAACCCGACGCAGCACAGGAGGACGAAGCACATTGACGTGCGCTACCACTACGCGCGCGACATGGTGGAGAGGGGACATGTTGTGCTGCAACATTGTAGTACGAAGCACATGCTCGCCGATTGCTTGACCAAGGCGCAGCCCCAGGATCGGCACGTCATCAACCTTGCAGGGCTTGGGTTGACAAGCTGTGAAGGGCTTGAAGGCGCAGGAGTGGACGAGTAAAGAGTGAGCATGGGGCATCCGGCATGGAAGGTGCACGGGGGAGATTGTTAAAAAGTGCCCCTGCCATGGATGCCGTTTGCCGTTTTCCTGGTCCGACCACTAGAGAGTGGTTGGATGTCTGATCTGATTGCAGATTTGGACTCCCTGGATTTTGCCATGCGGTTTCGAGCTTTCAGTTGCTCGATTTGGTTGAGAATTCAGAAAGATAGCCCCATCCGAAGTTCGGGTGGTAGGTGGGTGGAATCTGGGATCCGTTATTGGTGACGGATTAATTCCACCACCAGTGATCTTAGTTCGACTTCAATATGCTCCAGGGGCACATGGGCCATGAACAAAAGGGATGTGGATGGTCTTCTGGACCAGGGCGAGCCTCCCCCCACGTTGGGATAACAGGAAGGGCGCTTCGACAGGCCACCGTCGAAGCGCCTCCCGTCATTCCCGTTCGTGGGTATGGTGGGCGGCTCGGCTCCACCATGGCTTACTCTAACGGTCGTAGCAGGGGCTCTACTGCTCCGTTTTGGACGTGCTTGGATGCGTTGGAAAGCTTAGATCACAGGCTATAAGAATCTGATGTAATCTCACCAAAACAACTAACCATTAATGATTCGCAGCCGTTCTCAGTTTCCGCAATCTGTATTCTGCCAGAATTCTACACTGAGGTGTTGTGGCGACCCAAAGCACACACCTCCCTTGGAAGTCTCTTTGCACTAAGAAGTCGTGCACACTCAGGCAGTTCAGGGCACGCCAGGAAAGCATTCCTGACAAATCCGTGGTAAGGGGAGTCAGTTTTTCACCGTCAGCTTTTTCAACGCCCGGTAGTCCACGCACATGCATAAACCACCGTCTTTTTTCTTCGTAAAAATTATCGGCGCATCGTACGGCGAGCTACTTGGCTCAATCCATCCTTTTGCAAGGTACTGTTTGATTTGGCTTTCGGTCACTCGCCTTTCTGCTGGACTAGAGCGATACATGGGTCTGAACGAAGGATTCATCTCCGGTTGCAGCAGAATCGTGTGGCTCATGTGTCGTTCTGGTGGAAGCGCACCCGGTGGGTCTTGCAATACATCTGAGAACTCGGCCAATAGAGAATTTATGTTTTGTGACGTATCTTCCTTCACGTTGTTATCCACTTTCTACAGCTAAGCCAAGAAGTATTGAGAACCTTGTCGAATACTTCTCTTGACCTGCATTGCAGACAAGCTGGCATGGACTTTGAGTCAGGCCGGTGACAATTCCGTACTCGGAATCAATGTATAGCGACGCTGTCCTTTTGGGAGGATCAAACACTTTGATTCAAAGCACATTAGAGCCTTGTTTTCACGGAGCCAGGGATCACCTAGCACCATGTCAAACGGGTCAAGAAGGTTTAGTACCTTCAACGTGACACTCTGTGTACCCTTTAATAAAAATTTTCACTTTACAGGTACACATCACGGGTACCGTACGGTTTTCAACGACGACAACTGCGCCATTCCATGGCCCATACTTCAGGCCAACGTGTCGGGTAAAGTCAAGGCTAACAAAGGAGTCATCTCCTCCAGTGTCAGCAAGTATGTTCACGGGAGCACCAGCTAGGTGTTCTTTGAACTGCATTTTCATGTTACCTCCACTCTTCCGAGTGAACAAGCTCAATGATGGCAAGCCGAGTTTGTGATAAACACAGAATCTAGACGGCGGACGCCGGCATTTTCGACTATGGACATTGCCGTCCTTTCGCTTTCAACTATGGATACCACCGATCTATCGACCCAACCGATGGGCACCTCTGTATCTACGCCCTGTATTTAATCTGAGTTCTTAAATCGTTTTTTCTCCATAGGACAGTAGTGATCCATACTCACTACTTTTATTTGACCCGGTTGCACGTGGCCTAACACCGTTGGCTAGCCTTGGAGATTTTCTATATCCAACAGTCCAGACCTGGATTAGTCGGGCAGGGTGGCAGAGGAGTGACATGTTATCCTTAGAACATAGATTTTGAATGTTGAGTGAGAGAATTTGCTTAGAAAGCGATGCATAATGCAGTTGCTTTTTGAAACGTTGCTTGTAGTCAGAATGACGTCGTCCCGGCAACTTCACTTCCTGTTGGTGTATGCGCATTTCTCATTGTGCCATGTTGTGTCCTCCCGGATTGTGTACATCAGCGTGCAGATGATTGACGGCAAGACTCGACGGTGCTGGATTGTCGTCCGGTGGAGCCAACGCACGCTGAGGCCTAGTTGCAGTTTGTTGGAGCCCACTCCCTCCGGCGACGTGCTCAGCTCCATCGGCAGACCTCCTCGGCGGTCGGGCCGCCGACGGTCACTGCCACCACAGATGTTGTTTGCATGCGTCCAGCGCTGGATCTGGATGTACCATTGCGTCTGCATCGTCATGCTCTGCCTAGGGTCCATGTCTCATGTTGTGTGGCACTGTTTGGCATCATGGACCATCGTAGGCACTGCCTGGGTTCGGGCAGCCATAACTCTTTGCTACTATTTTTCAAGTTGTTTCTGAAAGCATGATTGCATTCGCAACGTCGGTCTTATGGTATGGTCAAGTTTTCAGGCAAAACGGACGACGTCCGGGTTTTGGGCTGTCGGCCGTCTGGCAAGGCTCACCGAGAAAACCCTGCCTGCCAGAAAATAGGTCTAGGATTATTTTCTGATTGACTGGTTAGCTGAGTAACAAGCTCTACAGAGCTGGAGGGGAGCTAGAACTTGGAGGGGTCTCCCATTATTGTTCATTCTTCAATCCTTATCAGTCACTTTCAGTTTTCAGCTGCTTTCTGACGCAAACACTAGCACGCGCGTTTCTGAGTAAAAAACCCATAAAATTCAGACTCAGATTCTAGAGCGGCAGACTGAGGGGGCAGCAGACTTAAGCAACGAGCGTGGAAACCCGCACGCTACATCAACAACACTGCTGCCCCAACCTGCTGCCTAGCCTTTCCAGCTTGGTATCAGAGCCAGAGCATAGCAGTAGCAGCAAAAGACTAACGTACAGGTGCCAGACAACACCGACGGACCCCCATACGCGCCAGTGCATGGGATATGCTGCCGGATTTTTTTTGGCATCATTAACCTGCCTGGTGGCGGCGTCAGACTTTTTCCCACGGCCAGTGGGCCAGGGGAAATGCTCCCGGATTTTTCTGGCAGCATTGACCCCCCATGCGTGACACGAGGAGGTGAGCGGTAGGTTGCGTCCGACCCCTTCGGGCGACGACGCATGCGGCAACGTCACCCAGGTGCAGTGACTAGTAGTAGCGTGCACTAGCAGCATCATGCAGCAGTAGCAACGATAGGTAATAGTAGCGAGCAGTAGCAGAAGCAGCCAGCAGCAGCTGCACGTAGCAGTAGCAGCCAGCAGCAGTAGCAGCTCGCAATAGTAGCAGTCCGCAGTAGCAGGCAACAAAGGCGGCTTGTAGCAGCAGCTTGCAGCAATAGTAGCAGCAATAGCAGTACAAGCAGCAGCAGTTGCAGCATCAAAAGCAGTTGTAGTAGCAGCAACAGTAGCAACAGCAACCGCTGCAGCCGCGAAGCAACGGCTCCAACAATGGCCACTGCTGACGTCAGCATTCATCCGCTAACGTCATTACTGACGTCATCAACACAAAAATGGGAGGAGAAACTCTACAGCAATAACCCTGCAGATAACGTGGCAACAGCTGTTGATGTCAGCCATTCTAAGCTGACGTCATTGCTGACATTAGCAACACACAAGAAAAAAAACACAAAGGGGCCACAAAACCCATCATGGCTAACAGCCCCAGTGGGGAGGGGTCCTCCTCTATTGGGGCGACCCCCAGCCCCTCGTTCTTGTAGTAGCTGCAGTAGTAGCAGCAGCAGTCCACAGGCTTCGTCGCCGCCACCTCCGACCCCTTGGCCGCCATTCAACAACAGCTTGCCACCTTGACGCAGCACCTTGCAGTACTACAACCATTGGTCTCACAGACTCATATCAGTGCCCCGCCGCCTTTCATTCCTCCTGGACACGCCAGCTCCGCTATGTCTGCTGTCATGCATTACCTTGCGCAGCAACAGACTCAGCTCCAGTGGCAGACAGTGACCTCACGCCTTGGCCCCACTCTTGGCGCTGGCCGCAGGCAAAAGGACTTTGAGACGCCGCCCCCGCTGCTTCAGGCCGGCGAGCAGTTCTGAAGCTGGGAGCTCAGCTGCCGCCTCGCAAGGTTAGGGCTTGTGGGCATACTACACCCTTCCGTATGACTCCATCCAGGCCGACCAACTGTATGACGTTGGTCGCGCCGTACACGTCCTCGTCCCCCTCGCTCCTCCGGCTTCTCGCCTAGCCCTAGAGCCCTTCCTCAGCGACTTCACCGCTGGCAGGACCCCAGACCCTGTAGTCACATGGCACTTCCTCACCCGTCCCCATCACGTATCCAATGAGGCTCAGACTAGCCGTCTGCTAAGGGAGTCAAACTCCCTACACATGGGGGAGACCGAGTCACCGCTTACAGACAGCGGGCTGAGGACATCCTCCGTCGTCTAAGCACCTCTGCTCCACCCCCGCTGGCCGCGCTCCTCACCATCAAGCGCGGTGCCACCGACGCGTACGCGGACTTCTTTGTCTACTACTCCCAAGATGTTCTCTCCACCATGGTGGCAAAGGGCACCCTCATGCACTAGGCATACGAGCTCTTCCTCAGGATTGAGGAAGCTCGTCTGGATTCCTGCCTCTAGCGCACGGAGGCCCTCGCCTTTCTTGCCGTGGCCGTCGCTTCTCCCGTAGCAGCTACCTCTAGCAGCTCCTCGTTGCAGGGGAAGAAGAAGTGCCGGGGCAAGAAGGGCAAGGGTCAACAGCAGCAGTCGACTGGGTCCAGCGGTGGTGGCTCGATCTGCCACAACTGTGGCCAACCAGGTCACGGGTGGTACACATGCCCGCTACCGACAGACGAGGCGTGTGTCATCGCCACCATGCGTCGCCAGTGGGAGCGTCGTCTCGCCTCTGTTGCCGTAGCTATCACCGGCATGACGCTTTGACCCCGTCCAGCAGCTCCACTCCTCTAACAGCCACACAGGTCCCACCAACGCCAGCTCTGCAGCAGCATCATCTGCAGCCGTAGGCGCCTCCATTCCGTTTACCGGTGCAGTCCTCCTATCCAGGCTCAGGCGCTAACACTCCGCACTTAGTCTACACTCCCGGGTCGTCAAAGCATGAGCGTTAGTTGGAGCAGTTCATTGTACTCCAACTCGGCATGCCTCGCCCTTCCCCTAGGGAAGTGCGAGTTACGTCATCTCTTGCTCGTCTCCCTTGCCTTGCATGACTGAGATTGAGCTACGGTCCTGTCCTGCTTCCTCGTCTGTCTTGTCGTCTTCCATGGTCTCCTCTACCCCCCTCCGTGACGACGTCGCGTGGCTTGATGATTGGCAGTATCGGTTTGTGCCCCCCTGCACCGCGTCCGCGTCTCTTGCTTGCTGCCATGTGACTGTTCGCGATCTGGTGACTCCGGTCCAGGACCCTGCCGAGACCTGGATCATTGACATCGCTGCCACGCATCACATGACGGCCTCTCGTGAGGCCTTTAGTATACTTGGTCATGTTGGCGATGTATCCGATGTCCAGACGGGCTCCAGACAGGTGTTACCTATCCGCGGCGTTGGCGCCGTTCGTTTCCGTGGTCTTGCCAGTGATGTCTTCGTGACCGATGTCCTCTTCGTCCCAGGTCTTGAGCTCAGCCTCCTGTCCGTTACTGCCCTTGACTGCATGAGCATGGACGTTGTGCACTCACGTGGTGTTGGCACTCTATCGTTGCGTCCATCCGGTCTTGTCGTTCTTCATGCCACCGCCCGTGACAACCTGTGGCACGTCCCTTGTCTTTCCTCCTCTCCTTCCATCCCCTCCCCTTCGGCTACCACATGCCATGTGTTTGTCACGAGCATGCTCTCTCCACAGCACACTCACCTCTTACACCGCTGCCTTTGCCACGTCCACTCCACTGCCGTCGATAGCATGCTCCGCACCCAGCCGGATAAGGGCCTTGACCCGGACACTTTCCCTTGGCCGTGCCCCATGGAGTGCATTGATTGCGCTAAGAGCAAGATGCACCGGTCCACATACCCTCAGTCCTCCTCCCGTGCGTCCTCCCTTCTAGACCTGGTCCATTCCGATGTCATGAGTCCTCTCCCTATCGAGTCTGTAGCCGAGCGTGGCCGATATGTCCTCACCCTCACTGACGACTACTCTCGTGACCGCTGGGTCTTCTACCCTTGGCATAAGATCGATGTCACCCGTGCCATTCAAGACTAGCTTGTCCTTGCGGAGCACGAGTTCGGTCGATCGATTTGCCGCTTTCGCTCCGATCACGACGTTGAGTACATGGGCGAGACCACGACTTTTCTGTCCTCCCACGGTATCCACCACGAGACGTTAGCGCACTACACGCACGCTAAGAACGGCGTCTCCGAGTGGTGGAACCGCTCAGAGTCGGACGGCGTCGGCCATAGTGACTCAACCCGCATGGTGCGGACGCCGTCCGCGCCATGCGGGTTGAGTCTGGCCTCTTCGATGGCTTCTACTTTGAAGCCATGGCCTACATGACGTGGGTCTAGAACCGGATTCCCCACGGACCCCTTTCCCGCCAGTCCACGCCGTACCAGCACTGGTGCGGTCAGCGCGCTGACCTCCGTCCGGCTCGCGTCTTGGTCTGCTTGGCCATTGTGTGGTTGCCCGCCCCGTAGCTGGGCGGCAAGCTCGTCCCCCGCGGACGTCCTTGCACCTTTCTCGGCGTCTCTCGTCAGTCCAAGGCTTGGCCCTTCTGGGATCCATCCCGGTGCTACATCATCAAGTCCCGCAATGCCCTCTTCTTCGAGGACCTGTTTCCCCGTGACCTTATCCACTCCAGCTCGTCGGTGTACCTCCCGTCGCGTGGGGGAGTGGTGAGTCCGTCCTCCGTCTTGCCGCTTCCGGGAGGCACATCACTTGGTCCCGCTGGCTCATCCGGGTCGACAGCCCCACTCGCGCTAGCTAGCCCTTCCGAGCCAGCAGCCCCAGTCGCGCCCGTTGGCACCTCCAGGCCGGCAGCCTCAGTCGCGCCCGCTGGCCCCCTTGGGCCAGCAGCCCTGGTCGCACCCGGTGGCCCCTCCGCGCCGGCAGCCTCAGTCGCGTCCGCTGGCCACTCCGGGCCAGCAGCCCCCATCGCGCCCGCTAGCCCCTCCGGGCCGGCAGCCTCAGACACGCCCACTGGCCCCTCCGGGCCTGCAGCCCTGATCGCGCCCGCTGGCCCCTCCGGGCCAGTAGCCCTAGTCGCGCCCGCTCGCCCTTCGGGCCGACAGCCTCAGTCGCGCCCCCTGGCCCCTCCGGGCCATCAGCCCTAGTCGCGTCCGCTGGTCCCTCCGTGCCAGCAGCCCCGTCCGCCTCTGTTAGCCCGTTGGCCTTGGTGTCATCTCTTGCCCTACCGCTCTACATGCGTGGCCCAGGCGGCAGCCTCCGACCCAGGCCATTAGTGAGCGTGCAGACCGCCGCACCGCGCCCTGTGGCGCCTCGGCCCCCTATGGCTCCATGTGTCTCTTCCACTCCTATGGTCGTGAGAGGAGATCCTGGTGAGGATAGAGGATCCTGGTAGGAGGGAGAGCGAGAGGAATGGGAAGCATGAGTCAAGCACTCTAGAGACAAGACGCCATGGATGCTTGAGGAGCAGAGAGTCGCAAGCGAACAAGTCAGTGGTCAGTGAGAGGTTCGTTCCAAAGAACGTGGTAGAGGGGTGACGAGCGGACAGGCGGCGAGCCCAACCTCTCTCACACCCATACAAAGTGGGATCCGAACCGCGGATCTCACCCATGCATTATCCTCACACCAGCAACCTAGCAAACCCGGGAAAAAACCCGGACACGAAGCTAACACAATCCCACTAGGAAACCTAGTGTCAACAATCAATCAGATTATGCAAGCCTGTGCTAGAGATAACCCATATGCATCCTTTGAATGTGGCTCTGGATGGCCTCCTTGGGAGCCGGCACCACGTGGGCGGTGACGTCAGCGCCAGTGTCACTTCAGCATCAATCACCTGCGTCAGTGTGATGAGAGTGCAGCGAGGCCAAAGGTCACAACAGACTTGTGGGACATTAACCAACACTCCCCCATGACCCACAACCGATGCACAGCGACACAAACTCATAATCACAAACGATTGTCACAAGGAGTGACATACAATTGTACATGCATTAGAAATGGTCATTAATCCAGGATCACCACGTGGACACAACAGCCCAACAGCATGCACAGCTGCCTTAAAGACGTTTCTGTTGAGTGCCTTTGTCAGAAAATATGCTCGCTGCTGTCGTGTATCAACCCAGACGACCTGGACATCACCTGTAGCAATGCGCTTACGCACAAAATGATGCTCAACATTGATGTGCTTTGTGCGTGTGTGATGCATGCCATCGTGTTCAGCAATTGCCTTTGTGCTTTGGTTGTCACAGCGCAATGTGATACAGCGGATGGGGACGTGCAGTTGCTGTAGCAAGCGACACAACCATACACTCTCGCAAGTGTCTGCGCCGAGAGCAACATACTCAGCCTCACTGGAGCTGCGGGCCACACAACCCTGCTTACCACTCTTCCATGACACAGCAATCCCTTCAACTAGGAAGATGTACCCTGTACGATTGCGTGCCTCCGTGTCATGTGCCCAGTCGCTGTTTGTATATCCATCCACGACGATGGATGGTTGTGCACGATAGCACAATCCGGTGCGAGCAGTGGAGAGGGCGTACCTGACAACGCGCAAAGCAGCCTCCATGTGTCGAGCTTGGGGAGCCTGAGAGAACTGGGCTAGGAAGTTCACAGAGAAGGTGACATCTGCCCTGGTCGAAGTCGCCAGGTACATCAGTGACCCAATGGCGCGGAGATAGTCAGTCACATCGACTGTCTCCCCCAGCTTCGACACATCCAGTGTCTTCAGCAGCCTTTGGCCTGCTGGGGTCATGGGCGTGGACGCAGTGGGTGTGGACTCAAGTAGTGAAGAAAAGCGCTCACCTAGACTGCCGACGTACGCATCCTGATGAACAGGGAGCGTGCGATGAGAACGATCACGCTCAAGCTCCATGCCCAAAAAGACGCGAGCAGGGCCCAAGTCTTTCATCTTATACGCGGACTGCAGGAGCGTCTTGACTGACTGGACAGCAGTCTGACTAGGCGATTCTATCAATAGGTCGTCCACGTAGACGAGGACAGTGATGAACGGGGCAGAGGGCAGACTGACGAAGAGTGATGGATCCACCGTACTACGTCGGTAGCCTCCTTTCTCAAGAGTGGACGTTATCTCTTGGTTCCAGCACCGTGGCGACTGCTTCAAGCCATAAAGAGCCTTCCGCAGTCGCCAGACTCGGTCAATGCCGTCGGAAAAGCCGGGAGGCTGGACCATGTAGACCTCCTCATCCAGCTGTCCGTGGAGGAACGCATTGTTCACATCCATCTGTTCTAACTCCCACTCATGGTGAGCCGCAAGACTCAACAGTGCTTTGGCAGTGGTGTATCGCCCGACCGGTGCAAACGTCTCGTCAAAGTCTACGTCGGGAACCTGGGAGAATCCCTTTGCCGTGACTCGTGCCTTGTATTTGTCGAGTGCACCGTTGGGCTTGTACTTGCGCCAAAAGACCCAACGAGCATCGATGGCTTTGTGCCCAGGTGGTAGATCGACAAGCTCATAGACCGAATGATCATCAAGGGCGTTGAGCTCGTCACGCATTGCATCCTCCCATTGCTGGACATCGGAGGCTGCACGTGCTTGACGTACAGTGGTCGGTTCAGAGAGCAAGGCAGTGGAGACCGACGTGGCATGACACTCCGCAATGCTGCTCAAGACAGCAGCTTCCAAGGCCCGCTCATGCTCAGAGGCGAGGAGCATGTAGCAGAGGGCGGAACTGGGGTGGACGACCCTAGTAGCCAAGCCCAGCGTGTCCATGCCGGTGGGGAGAACAGGCAAGTGGGCAGGCTGAGACATAGGCTGAGACGGAGGAGGGCGTGACTCGGTTGTAGAGTTGTTAGAGCGATGGGGTAAGGCATGAAGACGCCCACTGCGGACGAAGGGCGAGACAGGGGCAAAACCAGTGGGAACGTGCAGAGGCAGGTCAGGCATCCGGACGGGAGAGTGCACGGGTGAAGGGGCAACGGGAGGTGTCCCTGGGCTGGACGAGACAACGCGAGACGAGGCTGACTGGGCAGAGTCAGTGACCGGAGACGATGGTACGTCAAAGGGGCTGGATGACACGTCAGAGGAAGAGGGCACAGAGAAGGTAGGGACAGGCTCTGACGACAAGGACTCCAACGAGGGTGAAGGGTGCGGTGTAGCAGCAGGGACTGCCAAAATGGTAGGACCGACATCCCTCCTCAGCCGAGAGAGAGGGAGGAGGGAGGAGTCAGGGGACAAGCGACCGAGGTCGTGAAGGAAGACGGACTCAAAGAACAGAGCATCACGAGACTCAACGACACGCTAACGAATAGGGTCCCAAAAATGCCAGGCTTTAGGTTGCGCTGAAACCCCGAGAAAGGGGCACAGACGACCGCGAGGGGACAGTTTCCCATCGCGGAGATCTTCTAGAAGCCAGACAGAAGCAATGCTTCCCCAAACCCGAGCAAGACGGAGGTCGGCTCGGTGACCATGCCAGCGCTCAAAGGGTGTGATAGTGCAGGGTAAGGGACCGTGGGGAACACGGTTCCAGACCCATGTCATATAGCACATGGCTTCGAAAGCAAAGAGTGGCGGCAGGCCGGACTCAGACAGAAGTGTGCAGACACCGTCGGCAAGTGTCCGGTTCCAACACTCAAAGACACCATTTTGTTGGGGTGTGTAAGGAGCGGACGTCTCCAGACAAACCCCACGAGACTTGAGAAGACGAGCCATGGGACCAAGGAATTCACCGCCACGGTCGCTACGAAAGACTCGCAGCGACCGTTGACATGCACGCTCAGCTTGAACAAGCCATGATTCAATGACTGAACAAACATCGCTCTTCTGGCGAAGAGCAAAAACCCGACGAAAGCGAGAAAAATCATCGGTAAGGCACAAGACGTAGCGACCCACGTCACCAAGGAGGTCATGAGGCAAAGGCCCCATGACATCCGCATGAACACGGTCAAGAGGATGTGCAGAGTGAGACTCAGAAGGAGAGAAAGGAGAGTGATGCATCTTTCCTTGTGCACAGTCAAGACAATCAGCAGGACAAGGTGCAGGGAAGGTGGAGGGCGAGAGGCCAAGAGCAAGCTGGAGGCGCAGCATGCTGTGAGTAGCATCGGTCTGGACATGGCCAAGGCAACGATGCAAGAGACGGACGAGGTCAGGAGCGAGAGAGGGTGCAACGTGAGCAAGAGCGACGTTGACAGCAGGGGCGGAGGGGGCGTGCAAGGGAACACGATAGAGTTTGCCACAATTCACGCCACGGAGGATAGCATGGGCGGAGGAACGAAGACGGACAGTGCCAACACCACGGCTAGCAGTGAAGTCCATACCTTGATCATCGAGGGATGGCACAGACAATAGGCTGAGCTCAAGCGAAGGCACACACAGGACGTCAGGCAGATACAGGGCACCACTGGGTCCGACAAAATGCACGACGCCCACACCCTAAACCGGAAGCAACTGACCAGGCCCAGTACGAACAAAGCGGACAGAATCGACGGGGCCTAACGAGACAAACGAGGAATGCACTGACGTCATGTGGTGGGTCGCCCCAGAGTCAAGGACCCAGAGTCCACTTGACACACGCACGGGAGGTAGTACACTAGACGTGGCGACAGTGCCAATGGACGACGAAGCTAGGGGACAAAGGGAGAGACCACGAGGAAGTAATTCAGACTGCCAATGCTCAATCCACGGAACAGACGTACACAAAGCACCAAGGACGTGACCGGGAGGATCCCCACGAAGGACACTGTCAGTCTGACGCACAAGACCTTTGGCCAGCGGTGCAACACCCTGACCTCCCTGATCGCAAAGGCGGAGAAGCTGAAGGAGTGACTGCTCAAGATGGCACTCGCGATCCCCGCGATCACCATCCACAGAAGCCGGTGGAGCTGGAGTAGACGCGCCGGAGGAAGAAGCAAACCACGGTGGCGTAGTGTAGGCTGATGACGGGGGACCAGCATATGCAGGGGCACGATAAGGAGGTGGCCAGCCCCAGGGATAGAGGCCAGGCACCGGAAGCAACGGCACACTAGAGGCGGCGTGAGCCTGAGCCTGAAGAGGGGTGGAGAAGCGCGATGGGACATTGGCACCTGAGGGCGAGGATGAAGAAGAGGAGCTGGAGGTGCACGCCTAGTGAGCGCACATCGCCGGGCAAGTCTGAGCAGAGTGCTCGGTTGAGCCACAGTTCCAACACATGACGGCGCCCGGAACACGCGAGGTGGCAGTAGCACCCTTGTCCTTGCCCTTGCCCTTGCCTTTGCCCTTCCCCTTGCCCTGTCCACGACCCTGGGAAGCAAGGGCAGAGGCTGGGGAGGACGATGAAGCAGTGGCGGAGGCGGAAGAAGATGCAGCAGAGGAGGAGGGTGCAGTAGCAGTGGTGAGCGCAGCAACACCGGTGACGGCAGGGCGATGGAGACGCTTGTTCTGCAAGCTAGTCCACCAAGCAGCAAGGCGCTCGGATGTGAAATCCCAAAGCGCACCAATCCCAGGGGGGGACCTGGGCGGGACCGGCTGTGAGGCAAGGCGCTGCAGCTCATCAGCTTTGACATCGCGAAGGAGATCGGACAGCTCAGGAAAGAGACCGTTGACCATGGTCAAAACGGCATAGAGTTGGCCAGGTGCTGCGTCGTCAAGCTCACGAAGGAGCTTGAGACCTCGAGCCCAATAGGCATCGGCGGTCTCATCAGGTCGCATGAGGAGCGTGTTGAACTGGACCGTAAGCGCGCTCTGAGTGCCTTGGCCAGTGACGGTGGTGCGACGACGCAGCATGGCGTATGCACCAATGGGGTCAGCAGGGCGTTGGGTAGCAGGGTCAGCATTGAAGGTGCCAACATCATCAATCAGCGGCTCAGGTGCAGCGGCGATGAGAGCGCGGAAAGCACGGGCGGACTCGGTAGCAAGTGGTGTGAAGGGAGCAACAGTGGGGGAGTAGTACTCCCATAGCTGTTCTCCCTGAGCCCAGGCGCTGAAGCGCACTTCCCAAGAGGAGAAGGCGAGTGCAGAGGTAAGCACAGGTGGCTGAGAAAAAAAGTCATGCTGGCGAGGCGCAAGCAGAGTGGAAGCAGTTGCGGCAGTGCCAGTGTGCGCATCAGCAGAGGTGCTGGAGGTAGAAAGGGTGACCGCTAGAGGAGGGGGGTTAACTCCGGAAGGGGAAACAACAGATGCAGTGGGGAGGCGGCGAATGACAATAGCGGCCACTTCATAAAAAAAAGCAGCACGGTTGTCCTCAGCAAGCTTAAGACGATCCTCAGCCTCCTGCTGTGCATCGCAAGCGAGGGCAAGCTGGCGCTGAAGGGTTGCAATGACTGACTCGTCGTCACCGGGCATGGTGACGATGTGCAGGCTCTGCCGGACAGATTTCGGCAGAGTTTCTCCAGCCCCAGTGGGCGTGGGGAAAATGGGGTTGCCTGAGGCAAAGGATAAAAATACTGCAGGACAGCCCACCCCAAGTCAGACAGGACAAGCCACCGCACAAAAGGCAAGAAAAGAACGCAAGCAGGTACAGTGCGCAGTAAGGGTGTCAAGAGGACGGGCTGCGCAGGAAGGCAAGGAGATGTGGGACTACATCTGCGGCTGCTGCAGAAAGGATGGCGACTGTAGATGCGGCTCAAACCACGAGAGTGAGAGCCCCAGCGGTGAAGGCAGCAATGAGAGTGACGAAGACGGCCGCAACAGAAACAGTTGTAGTAACAAAGTTGGAGCTGGCGGATGGGACAGATGCAGCGGCTACGACGGCGGCCGACGTAGAAGTGCAGATGGATGATGCGGCAGCAGCTATAGCAGATGCAGCTCAGGCCGTCGCCGATGCAATGGCAGAGGATGCTGCGGAGATTTGAGTGCCTAAGTAAGCAGCGGCTACAGCAATGGGGCCAACGACAGTTGCGGCCTCGGTGTACGCCTCGATGGAGCGCCCGGCAAAGGTTGTTGCAGGAGCACGCGAAGCTTTAGCGGCTGCTGTAAATGTAGCTGCAGCCACTGCACCTGCGTCTATGATGGCCGAAGTGGTGCGTGTAAGAGCACCCACAAGACTGACAATGTCCTCTGTGAGTGTTGTGTACAGCTGAGCAGCGGCGACTTTTGGGTTGACCTGATCCCCTCCAGACGAAGGGGTTGGGGAGACGTTTACCGGACAGTGACGTGAAGCTCTCGCACTTGGTGCTGAGGCAGACTCAGACGCCTGGTCGTCGCTCATGCCTCTGCGACGAAGTTCGCGTTGAGGCGGCACCCCCTCTCCGTAGTATTCACCAGACGGGAGCGCGACTCGACTGTCACGATTCGCCAGCATGACAGCTGCCGCACCACCGGAGCAGTTAAGTGGTGAGGTTTGTGCGGTCGGCGGCACCAGCAACACGACGGCACTGAGGCTGCCACGACGTGTGGAACTACTGCACTCAAGCAATTTCTGGAACGTGGCTTAGAGTGTAGTTGTTGCGGCTACACGCGCGTGCGACTTAGAATGGATGCTGCTGCGTAGAATGCGGTTGCTGCTTAGGGCTGGCTGCTGGTGCGTAGAATGCAACTGCTTGCAATGCAGCGATTGCGGCTGCTGCGGCTGCGGTTGCTGTGACCACGGCAGCGGGACCTGTAACAGTGTCTGGATCTGCTGCTGTGGGCATTTATCTGCAGCTTCCATTGAGTAGAATGTGACGGTGGCAGCGGTTGCAGGTGCTGGCACGCAGTGCAGCTATTGTCGTCGTGGCTGCTGCTATTGCAGTCGTGGTCGCGGCTGAGAATGCTGTAGTGGTGTTGCTTAGAATGCAACAGCTGCGGCTCCAACTGGCTGCTGCTGCTTTGGTTGCAGCCCCTCAGAATGCAATTGCTACGGCTATGGTTGCTTTGGCTGTGGCAACCGGACCTGCAGCAGTGACAGGAGCTCCTGCTGCGGGTGCGCATCTGCAGCTGCTGCTAAGGAGAATGCGGTGGCAGCAGTGGCTGCAAGTGCTCATTGCGTTGAGTAGCTGCTGTGGTCGTAGCTGCAGCTTTTGCGGTCGTCGTCGCTGCTGAGAAGGCTGCGACTCAGTATGTGATGGTGCTGCTACTTAAGCTGCCGTCGTAAGTGTGATAGCTGCAGATCAGTAGCACCCGCAGACTGGAGCAATCCTGCGAGAGCGAATAGAGGACACACCCGCAAGTGTCCGCGCATTGCTTCTGCTGCTGCCCGCCACAAGATGTGCGTGCGAAGGGAGCTAACGTAGGAGGGTGCTCTACAGTAGCTCGGCAGCGAGCGGGCTCAACATGATAGGGACGGCAGCGGAAGCGGTGGTGGCGACAGAGACCGGTCGCACACCAGGATCAAGCGCTTGATTCGCGAGCCCAATTCCTCCTCTCTCCACTCCTCTGATACCAGAGGATAGAGGATCCTGGTAGGAGGGAGAGCAAGAGGAATAGGAAGCATGAGTCAAGCACTCTAGAGACAAGATGCCATGGATGCTTGAGGAGCAGAGAGTCGCAAGCAAACAAGTCAGTGGTCAGTGAGAGGTTCGTTCCAAAGAACGTGGTAGAGGGGTGACGAGCGGGCAGGCGGCGAGCCCAACCTCGCTCGCACCCACACACAGTGGGATCCGAACCTCGGATCACACCCATGCATTATCCTCACACCTACAACCTAGCAAACCCAGGAAACAACCCGGACACGAAGCTTACACAATCCCACATGGAAACCTAGTGTCAACAATCAATGAGATTATGCAAGCCCGTGCTAGAGATAACCCAGATGCATCCTGTGAATGTGGCTCTGGATGGCCTCCTTGGGAGCCGGCACCACGTGGGCGGTGACGGCAGCGCCAGTGTCACTTCAGCATCAATCACCTATGTCAGTGTGATGAGTGTGCGGCGAGGCCGGAGGTCACAACAGACTTGTGGGACATAAACCAACACCTGGCACCAAAGCCCTCGGCCTGACCACTTCGGCCGTCATTGCAGACATTCACCCGGGCTTTGCACCGAGTTACGCCATGCTCCATCACGAGCATCGGCATGTTGTTATGGTTGCACTCGCGTGCATCCCACCTGGAGCTCGAGATGCACACACTCTCTCAATCCGCTCCATAGCACGCCAAGAGGACCTAGCCATCCTACGCAAGGCTTGAGCCTCTGCTGAGGCTGCACACTGGGATGCTGCCTGCATCGATGAGCTCGCTACTATCTAGCAGCACCACGTTTATGACCTCGTCGACCTTCCTCTAGGTCGGAAGGCCATCGGTGCCAAGTGGGTCTTTCGACGCAAATGGAAGCCCGACGGGTCCTTGGACAAGTACAAGGCCCGCCTCACAGCCAAGGGGTTTGCTCAGGTGAGGGTGACATTAGGAGCGTTGCCACCACTTTCTTCACCTCCATTTGTCCCGTCTACCTCGCTCATGGTGTTCGGGGAGTGGATTTGGTGGTCTACCTAGCTCTGCACGGTGCTGAAAGGGACCAAGAAAATTTCGGCAGCAATTCGCCGGGCCCACTTTGGGCCCAGTTTTCTGCCGAGAGCCCAAAGCTCTATAGGGAAGCCACCACAATCGTCCTGGAGCCCTGCAAATTCAATCCCGCCCCCCCAAACCCTTTGCCCACCCTTAGAGTTGCAGTTGGGCACCTTGGGGAGGACCTTGATGGGGCGTGGGAGCTTCTTTCAGCGGCGGCTCTTCGTCACAAGCGTCCCTCACGTGCGCGAAGCCCTGCTAGGGCTTGCGCGCCTCCTTTAGGGCTGGTTCGACGCCCTGGAGCAGCTTCGACGCTCTGTCCTAGCCCGCCAACCCTAGCCGACGTGGCGTCCAAGTGGCGGCCGCCCCTTTCTTCGGCTCCTACGGTCGGCTCTGACCCTTCTCAGGCCCAGAGAAGAGCTCTGATACCATGAGAACTTTGCTACGAAGAGAATGAGACCAACGGCGCTTCGTTTTGTTAAATATGGAGCATGGGAGGTCCAAAACCCTAATGCGAAGCAAGCCGAAAAACGCACAAGTCCCCAAGTAACAACATTACCCCCTATTACGGGTGAGACTCGATAGTCGAGTCTCACCCATCGGCGGCGAGCGAAGCTCACCGCCGCTCGACGTGGTGCGAGGGCGAAATCGCCCTGTGCGCCCAGAAAAGGTGCGTATGCACCTTCGAAGTCACGAAGTATGTCAGAACTAAGGAAACCTAAACTAGACCTACAAACATGCAAGTTAGGGTCTAATCTAGGTCGCGAATCACAGCGAGCATAGTATATCACATAAATCACAAGGACACAAATAGGTTTGCTAGCGGGGNCGTGAGACAAGGGAGCAACGCCGCCACGTGACAGTCTTGGCGAGCTCGAGTCTCCGCTATCAGCGTGGATCACCACCGACCGCCGATTCCTCATGCACTGCACACCCGAGGGCACATACGCACGAATATATATACAGAGGGTTATCACGCCCCCTTGGCCGAGGGTGTTGCAGGCATGCAACCAAGCAGATGGAGTTGAGACTTAAGGGAGGATGATGGAAGTGCCTTAGTGAGAAAGTCAGCGAGTTGCTCACTTCCAGGCACTGCGCACACTTGGACAATAGCTGCTTCCACTGCTTCTCGGACAAAGTGATGTTCAACGCCTATGTGCTTAGTGCGTGGGTGCAATACACCGTCACTTGCCGTGATGCGACGTGCAGCAGAGCTATCACTGTACAGTGGTACGGCCCCCACAACTATTCCCAGCTCCCCCAACAGACGTTGCATCCAGGTTGCTTCACATGCTGCTTCTCCCAATGCCATGTATTCTGCTTCAGCCACACTACGTGCAACACATGACTGCTTTGCACTGCGCCATGACACAGTGGTACCCCACAAACGGAAAACATACCCCCCCCGACTGCGTGCATTTCGGTCTCGGGCATAGTCACTGTCACAGTACCCATCGAGCAAGGGACCAGTGCCAGGGGAAAAGACGAGGCCCATGGATGCAGTGTCAAACACATAACACAGAAGTTTCAGCAAAGCCTTTTGATGTGCACTGCGGGGTTGCTGGCTGAACTGGGCGAGTGTGTTCACTGCACATGCAATATCCGGTCGGGTGGTGGAGGAAAGGTAGGTGAGGCTGCCAGTGATCTGCCTGTACAGTGTAGGATCTGTGTCCGGGCCGTAGTCTGTGGTGCAAGGGTCAAGGAGGTGCCCATAGACGTCTGGACTCATCGGTGAATGCTGTGTGGGGAGATGTTGAACGAGGTGAGAAAATCGTCCTGTTAGGTGTGCTATGAACCGTCCCTGGTGTAGTGTCAAGGTGCGTGCAGCTCTGTTGCGCGTGATAGTCATGCCTGGGAAATTGTGTGCCTCTCCCAGGTCGGTCATGCGGTAGTGTGCAGTAAGCAGGGCTTTTGTGTCTTGAACAAGAGTGAGAGAGGGCGAAAGAATCAGTAGGTCATCTACATAGACAAGAAGGACAAATGGAGTGCCGCGAACACTGCGAATGAACAGGGAGGGATCAGACAAACTTTGTAGAAATCCTCCAAGTTCTAGTGTGCAGCTGATTTCTTTGTTCCAGCACCGTGGTGCCTGTTTCAGTCCGTACAGTGCTTTCAGCAGTAGCCAAACTCTGTCTGTTCCGTCCGTGAACCCTGGTGGTTGTTCCACATAAATCTCCTCTTCTAGTGGTCCGTTCAGAAAAGCATTCTTGACATCCATTTGATGTATTTCCCAGTCCTCGTGTGCTGCGACCCCCAGCAGCGCNTGTCCTGGTATTTGGTGGAAACCCTTGGCTACCAGTCGAGCCTTGTATTTCTCAAACAGGCCCTGGACATTCCGTTTGACTTTGAACACCCACTTTAGGTCAATGGCTTTGCGTCCGGGGGGAAGAGGCACCAGTTGATAAACTTCATGCTCAAGGAGAGCGTTCAGCTCATCAATCATAGCCTTTTCCCACTCTGTTGCATCAGGGCGCCCCCTTGCCTCTTCGACAGTGAGAGTCTCTGGGTGGACAGTCACAGGCTGTGTGGGACCAGCTGTATGGTAAAACTGTCTGTAATTCACCCTGGCTACGTTCCGCTGTGAGCGACAGACTGGATCAGACTGGACAGGTCTGTTTTGTACTGGGGTCAGACCAGGTGGCGACCCTGCGGAGTCTGCACTAGTGCTTGCAAGGTCAGCCGGTGTAAGCAAGTCAGTGGGGACCGGTGTGTCTTGTGCCGTGACCTTGTGTTCTCTCGACGGTGGTGTGACCTTAGGTTGTGTGATGGGGACAAAGATGGGGACACTCACGTACTCAGGATATCGTTCAGGAACAGTGAGCACAGGTGCATGCTTGAGTCCCCTGAACGCCTTGTATGGCATGTGTTCTAGGAAGGACGCATCACGACTCTCGACAAACGTGTGCTGCACAGGATCCCAAAACCTCCATGCCTTCGAGGCATGAGAGACTCCGACGAAGACACACCATCTGCCTCGTGGACTCAGTTTATGGCTGCGTTGTGGGTCAGCGAACCACACACACGCCATAGTGCCCCACACTCGTGCAGGGCGTAAATCCGCCTTCTGCTTGAACCACCTCTCCCATGGAGTGACAGTCCTGGGCAGAGGGCCTTGGGGTATTCTGTTCCACACCCAAGTAATGTACTTGACAGCTTCCTCCCAGAATCCAAAGGTTAGGCCAGACTCTGCCAGCAGGGTACGCAGAGCGTCTCCTAACGTTCTGTGCCNCACAGGTGCATGCTTGAGTCCCCTGAACGCCTTGTATGGCATGTGTTCAAGGAAGGACGCATCACGACTCTCGAAAAACGTGTGCTGCACAGGATCCCAAAACCTCCATGCCTTCGAGGCATGAGAGACTCCGACGAAGACACACCATCTGCCTCGTGGACTCAGTTTATGGCTGCGTTGTGGGTCAGCAAACCACACACACGCCATAGTGCCCCACACTCGTGCAGGGCGTAAATCCGCCTTCTGCTTGAACCACCTCTCCCATGGAGTGACGGTCCTGGGCAGAGGGCCTTGGGGTATTCTGTTCCACACCCAAGTAATGTACTTGAAAGCTTCCTCCCAGAATCCAAAGATTAGGCCAGACTCTGCCAGCACGGTACGCAGAGCGTCTCCTAACGTTCTGTGCCATCTTTCGGCCACCCCGTTTTGTTGAGGTGTATACGGTGCGGTAGTTTGGTGCACAATGCCTTTAGCTTTCAGGTCTGTTTCTAGTGGACCTAGAAATTCTCCACCCCTATCCGTACGGAGGGTGCGTAGAGAGTACCCAGTCTGTCGCTCAGCAAGAGGAATCCACTCCATGATTGTCCGTTGTGCATCTGCTTTAGTTTTGAGCAGGAACGCCCAGCGGAAGGGGCTGTAGTCATCTGTCAGTGTGAGAACGTACAGTGACGCGTACTGGACTGAGGGGATCGGCATGGGTCCAGTTAAGTCAGCATGCACCAGTTCAAGAGGTACCTCACTGACATGTTGTGACAAAGGGAAACTTTGTCGGTGTGCCTTGCCTTCTTGACAGTTCAGACAGGCAGATGCCTTGAGACCGTGAGGGCAGTCGTCTAGGCTCAGTCCATGTGCAGGTTGGTGTTTCAGTAGTTCGGTAACCAGTTCTGTGTTGATGTGGGCCAGTCTTCTGTGGATGAGCTCAGTGTGTTTTGGGTCCATTTTGGTCATGATGTGGGTCTGTGGACGGTTGGAGGGCAATGCAGGGAACAGGGTCAGGCGGTACAGCATGTCAGTATGCAAGGGTCCATCAGCCAACAACGCACCGTGTGCATCAAAAAGCATGCATTTTTCTGCTTGTGTTAGCGTTGACATGCCCAATTGGCGATCCAACTGCCCCCCTGACAACAGGTTCACCTTCAGTCGAGGAACATACAAAACCCCAGTCAGCCACATTACCCCTCCCGGTGCTTGTAGTGCAACAGTCCCAATGCCCTCAACCCTCAACACCTCTCCTGAGCCCGTCCGCACCCCTTCCACATCATGAGTGGCATACAGAGACACAAACAACTGACGATGAGGTGACATGTGATGCGACGCTGCTGTATCAAACAACCACTCATGCATGGGCAAGACATGTGATGTAGTGATGTGCGTGTGCCCAAGGCGCGGACCTGGCTAAGGAGCAGCAGTAGTCTCTGGAGGCAAGGTGATGGGCACAGCTTCCTGCATGTCGGAAGTGTGCGGGGTCGCCATGTCATCGTACACGCACTGGGCCCACCCTGGGACAGACACCGGAGCCGCAGCGAATGATGGCACTGGCAGCCCATAAGGCCCAGGCTGTGGCGTCATCTGCTGCAGATACTGTGGGTGAAGCTGATGATGAGGCGTCAGTCCATAGGTGGCTGCTGCTACAGGTTGGTAAGGGTGCACCCCAGGTGGTCCATATCCACCGTAGTGCTGCACTGGAGCGAACTGCTCCAGTGGCTGATGCTGTTGCTGTGCCTGCCTCTGCTGCTGCTGTGTCTGCCTCTGCTGCTGCTGTGCCTGCTGCTGCTGTTGTTTCTCCATCATCTGCCTTTGGAGGGAAGGGCACCGGCGCCAAAAGTGCCCAGTCTGATTGCAGTAGCTGCACCTCTGGTTACCATGGCCGCGACCACGGCCGCGACCACCGCCACCAGACCAGCCTCGACCCCCACTGGAGGATCCTCCAGAGGAGATGAATGATGTCTGATTCGCTGCAGCAGCGGTGGAAGAGGAGCTCTGGTGTGCATATGCTGTCGGTGGCGCCGCTGTCATGTCGCGAGCCTCACCCTTCAGTATGTCTTTGTAGTTGCGCAGCTCTTCAAAAACGGAGGCGAGGTCGATGAGCTCGATCTCAGCGACTGGGTGACGATGCAGCAAGTCACGCCGGAACTCTTTGTACTGCTCGCCAAGGTGGAGCAGCACCACGTCCAGCCACTCAAGGACGGAGCACGAGGCACCGAGACCCAAGAGTTGTCGGCGAATATCCATGGCCTCATCCCAGAACTCAGCAACCGGCGCGCCTGGTTTAGGGTAGAGATTGCGCAGGCGATCTCTCAGCGTCACGACGAGAGTCATGCCCTGTTCTTCTTGGCGCGTGGACAGGTGGCGCCAGGCATCATGCGGTCGTGCTGCACCACTTCGTGGGTCAGAGGGATCCTCACCTCGCCCGCCAAAGCGAAAGTGGCGCAGAGCATAGGCTTGTGGGTCTGGCAGTGCACGGGTTAGTGCATTGAATGCGCGCAACAACATGAGGTCGGTTGCAGCATTTGGGGGAGGACGAATGTAGAGTTCTTCCAACCCATGTTCCGCTGCCCAGGACAGAAAAATGTCCCTCCATGCCAGGTAATCCCTCGTCCCAAGCTGCGGGGGAGACAGCTCCTTTTGGCCTAGCCCAAGCTGCGCCATTGCGGCAGCAGTGAGGGTGACATTAGGAGCGTTGCCACCACTTTCTTCACCTCCATTTGTCCCGTCTACCTCGCTCATGGTGTTCGGGGAGTGGATTTGGTGGTCTACCTAGCTCTGCACGGTGCTGAAAGGGACTAAGAAAATTTTGGCAGCAATTCGTCGGGCCCACTTTGGGCCCAGTTTTCTGCCGAGAGCCCGAAGCTCTATAGGGAAGCCACCACAATCGTCCTGGAGCCCTGCAAATTCAATCCCGCCCCCCCAAACCCTTTGCCCACCCTTAGAGTTGCAGTTGGGTACCTTGGGGAGGACCTTGATGGGGCGTGGGAGCTTCTTTCAGCGGCGGCTCTTCGTCACAAGCGTCCCTCACGTGCGCGAAGCCCTGCTAGGGCTTGCGCGCCTCCTTTAGGGCTGGTTCGACGCCCTGGAGCAGCTTCGACGCTCTGTCCTAGCCCGCCAACCCTAGCCGACGTGGCGTCCAAGTGGCGGCCGCCCCTTTCTTCGGCTCCTACGGTCGGCTCTGACCCTTCTCAGGCCCAGAGAAGAGCTCTGATACCATGAGAACTTTGCTACGAAGAGAATGAGACCAACGGCGCTTCGTTTTGTTAAATATGGAGCATGGGAGGTCCAAAACCCTAATGCGAAGCAAGCCGAAAAACGCACAAGTCCCCAAGTAACAACATTACCCCCTATTATGGGTGAGACTCGATAGTCGAGTCTCACCCATCGGCGGCGAGCGAAGCTCGCCACCGCTCGACGTGGTGCGAGGGCGAAATCGCCCTGTGCGCCCAGAAAAGGTGCGTATGCACCTTCGAAGTCACGAAGTATGTCAGAACTAAGGAAACCTAAACTAGACCTACAAACATGCAAGTTAGGGTCTAATCTAGGTCGCGAATCACAGCGAGCATAGTATATCACATAAATCACAAGGACACAAATAGGTTTGCTAGCGGGGGCAGGCAAGGATCGACGGCCGGTGGACCGCGTGAGACAAGGGAGCAACGCCGCCACGTGACAGTCTTGGCGAGCTCGAGTCTCCGCTATCAGCGTGGATCACCACCGACCGCCGATTCCTCATGCACTGCACACCCGAGGGCACATACGCACGAATATATATACAGAGGGTTATCAGTGAGTTCGGTTGGCTTGCATCTGTGAGTGCTTCTCAGTGTCCCTGCATGCATTTCTATGTGTCCTAGGGGAGTCTCTCTGTTGACTATGTCTCTGTCCGCCCATGTGTACTATGCCTGTGAGTCATGTGGGAGTGTTGGTTTTTGTGCATCTCTCACTGTGCCTTGTTGTGTCCTCCCAGCTTGTGTACATCGGCGTGCAGATGACTGACGGCGAGATTCGACGCTGCTCGAGTGTCATCCGGTGGAGCCGACGCACGCTGATGCCTAGTTGTAGTTCGCTGGAGCCTCCTCCCTCCGGCGACGTGCTCAGCTCCATCGGTATACCTCCTCGGCGGTCACTACTGTTGTGATTTGTGATGTTCTTGTACAGTTTACTATGACCACTCGGCCGTGTCCATACTCGTGCAGATCCCTGAGGCGGGCCCTGGTGACACCGGTGCGACAACTGGCGACGGACTACCGGCTTGGAGCTGGCCGACTACCGTTCCAGAGCCCCAGATGCTGCCGGGACTCTCTGCTTTCTTTTCTACATCTTGCAGGCGTCTTTCGGCGGACTGGCCATGAGCCCTATTTGCATGTTTTTACATTGTATGTCCACTGTCTGATGATGGATGCATGCATGTGACCAGTCGTAGCGTTTGTCTTTTGATCCTGCACGTCTAGGTTCAGACGGCGTAACATTCTGACATGTGTGCGCAGAGATACGGCCAAAACAGTGGTTTTGGGCCGGTTTTTAGGACAGCTCTTGGACTGCCGCGTGCGACACCCGCCGTGCGCCGCGGCAGGTATTTATGCCTTGGACCTGTCATTTGTTATTTCTCTCTGCAATTATATTCAGTTTGAGTTGTTGGCCTGAGGGTGAGTGTGCACCCTGGAGGGTCCCTAGCAATGGCTGGTTTACACCACCAACTGTTTTTGGAGAGACTGAAACTGTGGAGGCAACTGGTTCCAAGGATGGCAGAAAACTAGTCAGAGAGTGTGGCAACAGTTGTGGCCTCAATTGACTGGGAATGAACACTTAATCAAGGCTCATAAGCAGTGGATTTTTATAGCCACTGTTCAAAGCTTTCCAGAACACCAAAGCATGCCAGATTTGAAGCTTCCTAGCTGATTCTATGGCTTCTAGAGTGGCCCTTGGTAGGCTGTCCTTTTCCCACCTAGGGAGGCATCCCTTCCCTCCTCTAGAAGCTTCTGCCCCTTCCTGGATTCCTCAGCTTGCTTCTAGTAGGAGGGAAGGTGTCCAGAAGACCAAGACACCTTTAGATGCCTTGTAGGACAAGTCACCCCTTTCTAGAAGGTGTGCCACCTTCCTGGACCCTCACCTGGCCTTCTAGAAACTTAAAGAGGAACTCTAGAGGTTGAGCTAGCTTCCTAGCATCTATTTTCCACCTCCCTTGAGGCAGGGCAGAATTTCATCTTGTGGGACTTGAACCCGGGCCCCTGCCTCTATAGGTGAACACCATTTACCACTAAGCCACCTTGGCTTGTCTTTTTGGTGTTCCTTTTTGGAGTCACTCCTGCCATGGTGAGGAGCATTACTCCAACAATCTCCCCCTTGCGCATCACCCATGGCAGTTGTCCATGCTTAATCTGCAACTCAGGAGCCTTTCTCCTCATGCGAGGCAAGCTTACATTTTATTGCTCCCTCCCAATCAGCCCCATCCTTCTTGTGCAGTGCCACCTTCACGCTCCTCTTGCGTGAAGAAGACTTGTGCGAACCCTGTCCAGATGCCCTTTTCGGCATCGTACCTTTTTGTCCTTCTTCGCACACGGTTGCTCGTGCGAGGCTCTTGAGGCGGTTGTTGTTGTTGCTGTCTCCATTCGGCGCCATCCTCTCCAAGCACCTGCTCCCCCTCTCTTGGAGACCTTAGAGACATCGGTCGACTCCCCGCCTCCTCGTCCATCTCCGGTGCTTCAGATTCTTCATCCGAACTGGCCGGAACAAATTCTGCCGGTCGCCCATCGCTCGGGCGATCCTCTCCGGCTGGTGCTGTTGCGAGGACGTCACCCTCATTCACGTCCTCCGGCATCTCGCCCTCAAGGAGTGGCATCCACTCCTCCCTCTTGGAGAGACCTGCCTCCTTGTCTGTCCAACGGCTTTTCTCGTTGAACGTGACATCGCGACTCCGCACAATCTGCTGCCTCCTTGAGTCAAAGAGCCGGTATGCCTTGCTTCCGCTCTCATATCCAAGGAAAATACACCGGCGGGTATGCGGGTCCAGCTTGCTCCGTCCCTCACGTGCATGCACCATTGCATGTGCAACACAACCAAACGTGCGGAGGTGACCCACCGCTGGCTTCCTCCCGCTCCACACCTCTTGTGGCGTCTTCCACGCCTTGCTCTCCTTGTCCTTCAGCGGCTTGGTCGGCATGAGATTCATGATGTACGCTGCTGTCCTTGACGCCTCCGCCCAATACCGTTGTGTAAGGCCGGCGTCGATCAACATGGATCGCACCATGTTAAGGATTGTGCGATTCGCTCTCTCTGCGACGCCATTCTGTTGTGGGGAGTGTGGAGTTGTTTTCTGCCACTCAATCCCCTTGCTCTTCATCCACCCAAGGCACCCCGCATATTCACCGCCGTTGTCACTCCGGAACGGCTCACCTTCAACTATATTTGTCGCTCCACATCTGCCACAAACTCCTGCATGCACGCAAGGACCTCGCTCTTCCGCTTCATTGGGTAGAGGTAGAGTTTCCGGCTGTGGTCATCGATGAAGGTGAGGAAGTAGCGAGCTCCGCTGATGGAGCTCTCAAGCGGTCCACACACATCTGTGTGTACCACGGCCAGTTTTGCCGATGCACGCGTCCCCTTGGCCACAAATGGCTGATGCGTTGATTTTCCAATGATGCATGGCTCACACACGGTCTCCTTGGTTCCATCAAGGCCGCTGATTTAGAGACCCCGCACCACTTCCTGTTGACATGGTGTGCCCCTTGCCATGAGTGCCGTTGAGTGTACTCCCTGGTTCGACCACTGAGGAGTAGTCGAACACCTGATCTGACTTTAGATTTGGATTCCTTGGATTTTTCCATGCAGGATCGAGCTTTGAATCGCTCGATTTGAGTGAGTATTCAGAAAGTTAGCCTAGCCCGAAAATCGGGTGTTTGGGGGGNGGCATGAATGAGGTGACCATAAGGACCTCCTTGACCAGGATGAACTTCTCCTTGACTTCTGGGCGAGGAAAGGCGCTTCGACTGGTCATCGTCGAAGCGCCTCCCGTTGCCTAGCGTGCAAGGCAAGATGGGCGGCTCCACCAAGGGTTACTTCGACGGCCGTAGCAGGGGCTCTACTGCTCCGTTTTGGGCGTGCTTGGATGCGTTAGAAAGCTAAGATCACAGGCTATAAGAATCTGATGTAATCTCACTATGCTAACTAACAAAATCGTGTTTCGATTCAGTTCTACTGAATGCGACGTGTTCTGCCCACTCACATCCGTGATCCTTGTGCTCCACACTCTTCACCATTGGTGTCCCTTGGCTGCCCCAAACCTTGGTAGCGTGAACCAGTGAGAACTAGGCATCCTTGAGGGTGCCTCCACACCCACTAGAGCCAACAAAGGGTTAAGGGCCCACGTGCCTAGAAGGACCCTAGCTCCTCAACCTTCACGCTACCGCCGCGCGCCATGGCAACGACCGAGCAAGAGAGCATCGGCGCCGTCTCCAAGTTTGATGGAAACGGCTTCCCCTTTTGGAGGTGGCAGTTTGAGGTCTACCTCGATGACAAGGGCCTGCTTGAGCTGGTCAACGGTGAAGAGACCGCGCCTCCGGATACCGCGACGCCGGAGGAAGTGGACAAGTACAAGAAGCGCAACAAGAAGGTGCTTGCACTGTTGGTGTTAGCGCTTGCTCCGCCGCAGCGCGCACTGATTCAAGGATGCACGGAGGCCGCGGAGGCCTGGAAGAAACTCTGCACCATCTACCAGTCCACCAACCTCGCTAACCAACTCTTCGTCTTCAAGAGGCTCGTCACCCTCCAAGCCAACGAAGGCGACGACATCATGGAGATCCTGCAACAGATCGAGTCCCTCACTGCCGAGTGCGTAGCCACCGGATGGAAGGTCGACCCTCAGCTGCAAGCCATGATCCTCCTTCTGGCCTTGCCAGACAGTTGGAGTCCCATGATCAACGTCGTAGGCGGCTGGTCCGCCGATGAGCTGAAGTACCCGAAGGTGGCTGAGTACGTCCGCAACGAATGGATGCGGCGTGGTGGGAGAGAGAGTGGGGCGACATCAACTTCCGCCTATGCCGTCCGCCCTCAAGGTGGAGGGGGAGGCAAGAAGGGGAAGGGTGCCAACCAGGGCACCAAGAGAGGTGACAACAAGGGGGAGTGCTACAATTGTGGCAAACAGGGCCACTACGCACGCGATTGCCCCAACAAGAAGTCGGACCAGCCCAGGAAGGGCGGGAAGAAGGACACCCAGGCCATGATGGCTAGGGAGTCTACCGACTTGACAGATCCGGAAGTCACGGTGATCGACTCCGGATCAGGCCTCCACACACAATACAACCGGGCGGCATTCGTCACCTATGGCGCCACCGAGCGGCGCATGACAGTGGCCAACGGCAAAACAGAGTTGGCCGCGGGCGAAGGCAATGTTCGCATCGAGTCGGTGGTGAATGGGAAAGTCATTCCGTGCACCATCTACGACGTGCTCCACATGCCCAACTTTGGGGCAAACCTGCTGTCAGTGAGCCGCCTTACTGACATGGGGCTCGAGGTGCTCTTCAACAAGAAAGAGGCCATCATCCGGAAGGAGGGGGACGGCGAGGTAATTGCACGTGGCAAGAGGGAGGAGGACTTGTACCTTCTCCGTACCAAGGTTCTTGCCGATGCGGTGAGGACCGATGCCGCCAACCTCGCGACGAAGGATGAAGGGGACCTGGACCTATGGCATGGTCGCCTATGCCACATCGCTCCCTCAACTGTGAGGGACATGGCAAAGAAGGAAGTGGTGCGGGGTCTTGAGGTCAAGGGTCTCGATGCAGCCAAGAATGCCGTGTGCGAGCCATGCGTGGTGGGCAAGGCAACACGGCAGCCGTTTGACGGCAAAGGGACGCGTGCATCGACGAAGTTGGAGGTGGTGCACACGGATGTGTGTGGACCGTTCGAGTCCTCCATTGGTGGGACTCGCTACTTCGTCACCTTCATTGACGACCACAGCCGCAAGCTCTACCTCTACATCATCAAGAGGAAGAGTGATGTCCTGACTTGTATGCAGGAGTTTGTGGCAGCAGTGGAGCAGCAAACGGAGTTGAAGGTGAAGGCGTTCTGGAGCGACAACGGCGGCGAGTACGAGGGCTGCTCGGCATGGATGAAGAGCAAGGGGATTGCGTGGCAGAAAACTACGCCACATTCTCCGCAGCAGAACGGCGTCGCCGAGAGGGCAAACCGCACCATCCTCAACATGGTCCGGTCCATGTTGAGTGATGCCGGCCTCGCACAGCGGTACTGGGGCGAGGCGGCACGGACAGCGGCGTACATCATGAACCTGACGCCGACGAAGCCGCTAAAAGACGCGGAGTCCAAGGTGTGGAAGACGCCACAAGAAGTGTGGAGCGGGAGGAAGCCAACTGTGGCGCACCTCCGCACGTTTGGTTGTGTTGCACATGATGTTGTGCAGGCACGGGAGGGGCGGGACAAACTGGACCCGCGGACTCGCCGGTGCATCTTCGTCGGGTACGAGAGCGGGAGCAAGGCGTACCGGCTCTTCGACCCGCGGAGGCAGCAGATCGTGAAGAGTCACGACGTCACGTTTGACGAGGACAGTCGTTGGACTGACAAGGACGCGGGTCTCTCCAAGCGAGGGGAGTGGCTGCCACTCCTCGAGGGGGAGACGCTGGAGGACACAAAAGAGGGTGACGTCCAAGCGGCTCCAACCGGCGACAACCATCCGGGGGATGGGGGAGCGGCTGATTTGCATTCAGCCGAGTCGGACGATGAGTCCGAAGCGCCGGCAGCAGTGGAGCTGAACGAGGAGGCGGGGAGTGAGCCCGCATCCCCACGGTCCCCGAGAGAGGGGGAGCAGGCCAGCGGTGTGAGTAGCGCCGCAAGAGGGCAGCAGCAGCAGCAGCAGCAGAAGCAGCAGCAGCGACAGCAGCAGCAGCAGCCTCAACAACAGCAGCCCCGGAGAAGCGGACGCGCAAGGAGGACGGCAAAACGGTACGATGTCGCGCAGGGTACCTGGACTGGGTTTGCTCGAGCATTCTTTGCGCAAGAGGAGCCCGAGACCATCAAGGAGGCGTTGCAGCAGAAGGATGGGGCTGAGTGGGAGGGAGCCATAAAATCTGAGCTCGCCTCCCACGAAGAGAACGGTACTTGGCAGCTGATTGATAGGCCGGAGGGCGCAAAAATCATCGGCTCCAAGTGGATCTTCAAGAAGAAGCTCACCAAGGAGGGGAAAGTGGAGCGGTACAAGGCGCGGCTGGTCGCGAAGGGGTACGCCCAACGAAAGGGTGAACACTACAAAGAAACCTTCGCACCGGTGGCGAAGTTCGCCTCCATCCATTCCATCCTCTTGGTGGCGGCGGCGCGCGACTACGAAGTCCACCAAATGGACGTGAAAACCGCGTTTCTCAACGGCGACCTGGACAAGGAGGTCCTCATGGAGGTGCCGGAGGGGGTGGACGCGCCGCCAGGGAAGGTGTGCCGGCTTCGCAAGGCGCTCTACGGACTGAAGCAAGCGCCACTCATGTGGTACCTGAAAATGGACGGCTTCATGGCCGAGCTTGGCTTCAAGCGCTGCGAGGCGGATCACAGCGTGTACGTGCGGAAGCAGCCGGGGTCGCACCAGATCGTGGCACTCTACGTCGATGATCTCATCCTCGTGTCGTCGGACATGGAGGATTTGGTGAACCTGAAACGGCAGTTGGGCGGTCGGTTCAAAATGACCGACATGGGTGAGCTCGAGTACTACCTCGGCGTCACCATCAAGAGGGATCGCAAGGCACGCACGCTCGAGATGGGGCAGGCAAAGTACGTGCAAGAGGTGCTCCGCCGCTACAACATGGAGGAGTGCAACCCCATCGGCACACCCATGACCACCACGTGTGAGCTGAGCTCGAGCATGGGCCCGAGCACGGACGAGGAGAAGGAGGAGATGGCAGGTGTGCCATACCAGTCCGCTGTGGGGAGCATCATGTACGCCATGGTGGCGACGCGGCCCGACCTGGCCTTCGCGGAGGGCCAAGTGAGTTGCTACGTGGCTGACCCCGGGCCGCTGCATTGGCAAGCGGTGAAGCGGATCCTTCGCTATCTCAAGGCGACAAAACAGTCGCGGCTCGTGTTTGGAGGGGGAGCGCGTGACGACTCCCTCGAGTTGGTCGGCTACTCCGATGCCGACTGGGCTGGTGATGTGGATGACAGAAAATCAACGTCGGGGTACGTTTTTGTGCTTGGTGGTGTAGCAGTTTCATGGGCAAGCAGGAAGCAGGACTGTGTGGCGCTGTCGAGCACCGAAGCGGAGTACATCGCGCTCGCGGAAGCCGCAAAGGAGGCGGTGTGGCTGCGGTGGCTGCTAAAGGATATCGGCGTGCCGCAAAGGAAGCAGACGGCGCTCAACGTTGACAAAATGAGTGCCATCAGTCTGACCCAGAACCCGGTGCTGCACAGGAGGACCAAGCACATCGAGATCCGTCATCACTACGCGCGAGACTTGGTGGCGAAGGGAGATACATCTATTGTGCACTGTGGCACTAAGCGCATGCTCGCCGATGCCATGACCAAGGCACAGCCCAAGGACAGGCACGATGCGAGCTGCATGGAGCTCGGTCTGCGCTGTGAAGTTTAAAATGCTACAGGTTCCAAGGACAGGACATCAAGGCTGCGGTGCAAGGGGGAGATTGTTGACATGGTGTGCCCCTTGCCATGAGTGCCGTTGAGTGTACTCCCTGGTTCGACCACTGAGGAGTGGTCGAACACCTGATCTGACTTTAGATTTGGATTCCTTGGATTTTTCCATGCAGGATCGAGCTTTGAATCGCTCGATTTGAGTGAGTATTCAGAAAGTTAGCCTAGCCCGAAAATCGGGTGTTGGGCGTGTGGAATCTGGTACCCGACATAGGTGGCGGGATAATCCACCGCCAGTGATCCTAGTTCGTCTCCAATGGGCTCCAAAGGCACATGGGCCATGAAGGAATGAAT
>SZWC01003172.1:145839-179073 GCA_023375785.1 Penium margaritaceum | reverse complement strand
CAAGTCTTACCATTGTGGCAAGCCTGGCCACATTACACGTGATTACCGGAGTCCAAAGAAAGGTGTCGGGAAATTAACCCCCGGGTGGTGGCAGTTTCAGCGCGTCCCAATGGGTCTTCACTTTGTTCACGGCTTTGTTTTGTATGAGTTCTGGGTCAAAGCGTGAGCTTTCTGGTCACCTCACACTATGTTTCCAGGAGTTGGACAGAGTTGTGAGATGGTCACTTTTATGAAGGGAATAACGTAATTTTGTACTAGTCCTTGGACATGGACATGAATTGACGAGTTTTAGGGCTATTCACAAGCTATCCAATGCACCAAAACGCATGCAATCCGGTTAGCAGTAGCTCCCGTTACATCAGCCGAAGTGTGACATCTCAATCGTGCGCGCCGCCACTCAGTCGGCGGCGTGCACGATGTCACCCACAGTGGCACCCTCACACATCAACAACCCATGAAAATGCCTTTCTAGAGGCGCAGATGTCCCTACGCATAGTGGCGGTGCCCCCTATACTTTTGGGGTGCGTTTCAATTAGTTAATAATTGATTTTGGTGATAGGAATTGATGTGGTTCAAAACCTGTCTGCGGAATTGCACCTTTCTCCCGAGTTTGGCCACACTCCCAAGTTCAGCCATGCTCATCACATGCTGATCCACTGGTTGCGCTTTGGTCGAGTAATCCGCAAGCATGTGGCACGTGCTCAAGTGCTCCAGCTCCATTTGTCCCTTTTCCATCATGTCAGGTGCGTAATGGTAACACACGTCGATATGCTTTGCCTTCCTATGGTGCTTCGGGTTGTTGGTCAGGGAGATAGCGCCGGTGCTATCCTCCTGCACGACCATTGGCCCTTACTCCGCCACGCCCAGCTCCCCCAGCAACCTGCGGAGCCACAATGCCTCCTTGACCGCTTCAGCCAAAGCGATGTACTCCAACTCTACTGTGGAGGTGGTGACACAGTCTTGCTTTCTCCTTCACCATGAGATTGCTACACCAGCGAGTAAGAACACGTATCCGGATGCAAACTTCCGCTTGTCCACATTGCGAGCATAGTATGCATCCGTGTAGCAGACCAGACGCAAAGGGTCTGACCTCCCTTTGGCGTCAAACCTCATGCACGCGTGCCGCGTTGCCTGCAGGTAGCACAAGATGCGCTTGACCGCCTTCTAGTGTAGTGGCCCTGGATCGGCCATGTACATTCTCACTTGGCCCACCACGTAGGCCAACTCTGGTGGAGTCGCCACCATGGCTTACATGAGGTTGCCCACCGCCTCTCGTTAGGACACCCCTTTCATATCCTCCCACTCTTCTTTTTTTTGCAGTGTCATTTCCATACTCAGTTCACAGGTCATGGAGACCAGACTACCAACTGGTGTCATGCCGCTTGAGCACCTCGGCCACGTTTTTGGCCTGCCCCAGCTCAAGCTGGGGCAGAAGACGCACACCCACGCATCGCCCACCCGTTCCACGCCCACCCGCACATACCAACCCAAGCGCACGCACGCCTCTTTCCCACCCCACGACTCGTGCCGACCCGGGCACCCCCGCACCTCTTTCCAACCCCGCGGGTCGTACCAACCCAAGCGCCCGCACCCCTCTTTTCCACCCCACGACTCGTGCCAACCTGGGCACCCCCGCGCCTCTTTCCAACCCCACGGGTCTTACCAACCCAAGCGCACCAACGCCTCTTTCCCACCCTACGACTCGTGCCGACCCGGGCACCCCCGCGCCTCTTTCCAACCCCATGGGTCGTGCCCTCCGGTTCCGCCACCCTGAGGTAGTACTCCAGCTCCCCCATGTCCGACATCTGGAATCTGCTGCACAGCTGCTCTTTCAGGTGCAATAGGCTTGGCAGGTCTGTCAAGCACAAAATCAGGTCATTCACGGAGAGTGCAACAATTTGATGGAGCTACTTGTCACGCTGTACATACACAGTGTGATCCAATCACAACACTTGAGGCTGCATTGTTCCATGAAGCTGTCCATTTATTGGTAACAACATCTGGGTAATTGTTTTAGCCCATACAAGGATTTCCGTAGCTTGCACACCTTGCCCTCTGGTGCCTCCACCCCCTCTGGCACCTCCCTGGAGATCTCTTTTTCTATGATGTCATTGAGGAAGGCCATCTTTACTTCCATTTGGTGGAGCTCCATGAATTTTGTGGCTACCACAGCAAGGATCGCCCGAATGCTTGTGAACTTAGTGACGGGAGCGAACGTCTCAGTGCTTCTCCTTACGCAGGGCGTATCCCTTTGCCACCAGTCGTGTCTTGTATTTGTCAACCACACCTTCCTTTGTAAACTTGGTCTTGAAGACTCACTTTGAGCCGATGACCTTGGCATCTTTTGGCCTCTCAAACAGCTTCCACGTATCGTTTCCCATGATGGAAGCCAGCTCCAATTTCATGGATGCGTCTCATTGATCACCTTCGGACCGCGCAAGCACCTCTTGCACGGTTTTCGGCTCCATTGATGCAGCCAGCATGTACCATGTCATGCCAATCCATTGACCGGTGCTTGCATTGAAGCGCTTCCCCGCTCTTCGCTGCCTCCCATTGTGGCGCGGTAGTTTTGGTGGCGTTTCGTAGCTTTGCTATGATCCCTCCGACTTTGCATGCTCCAGTGAATCATCGACTGGACGGCTTTCCGGACGTGCCGTCCGCCCGGACAATGTTTCCATCTCCCGCTCCGGCAAAACATCGTCCGGGCGGACGGCACATCCGGTGGATTTTCCATCGACGCCCGATGCATACTCCTCCAGGAGTACGCGCCTTGGCACACGTTGTGCCTCATCCGCCAGATATTTCTTGTGGAAATCATCATCAACTTGATCGTTATCAGAATCCTATGCGTCGGCTGCCACCGCTAGTGCTCCGTTGCACTCTGATGCCACATCCTCAACTTCGGCGTCCGCCAGCTCCTTCTCGTAGTCAAGGAGTTAGAACTTCTCCCCCCTCTTTGGAGAGTCCACCATGCCCACGTTGTTCCTGCTGATGTAGCTGTGCTACTTGTATTGAACATCTTGGCTACAGATTACCCCCTGCGTGCGCATGTCATAGAGCCGGTACACCTTATGCGCGTTCTCATAGCCAAGGAAGAGGTACAAATTTGCTCGTGGCTCCAACTTGCTGTTTCGCCACTGCACAGCATGCAACATTGCAAATACCTTACACCCAACGTTGGTTTGATCTTAATCTAGTGCTTCTGTTTTGGACGAATCTGAGATTGAGCGTGAGCTTTCTTGTCGCATCACCCTATGTGAGCAGGAATTTAGAGACAGTTAGTTTTCAAAGGGAATAACGGCATTTTGCATTAGCTTTTCTACATGGACATCATCATAGAATTTAAAGGGCTATTCATGAGCTCTCCAATGTACAAAACCGTGTGCGATTTGGTTAAGCGTAGCCCAAGTTACGCTTGCCAAAGCACAGGTTTCACCCGCCACAGAAACGCCTAACGCCTCCATGGTACACACACACCGTGGTGCCTTCCTTCACGTGCGAAGCACCTTTCCCAAGGCGCAGATCCCATTCCACGTGGTGTAGGGGTCCCCTGCAGTGTTTTGACATACCTCCTCCACTTTTGGATGGAGTTTGGTGATGGGGTGTGACGGTGTTTGAAACCTGTCCGCGGACTTGCAGTCCGAATTTTGACGAAGTCCTAGAGTAACAAAACGTGCTACTGAGTTTTGGATGCCGAGCCAGGATTCTGGCGAAATCCCCCTGTAACTGCACTACAGGATCCGGTGGACTATCCATTGGACGCCTCGGCAGACCTTCCGCAGCAAAATCTCCAGATGGAACTTTTGTTCCTCGGCCCGGTCGATTATTCACCGGAAGTCAAGTCGCGGCCGGCTCCTAGAGCCGCTGCGCACACCCCAACTTTGGAAGCCCATATCTCCCTTGATACTTGTCCGATTCCGGTGAAACAACTTCTACCTGATTCAGCGACTTGTCACATTTCAGGGACAATCATCCATTTTAGGATCCGAGTAAACCTCGAGCCGCTAGATCCAACTACGAGGAATTTCCTCTCTCTGGCGGCTCGTCGGTGCCTCCCAGCGCCACACTTGGGCATACGGAGGGGCAAATTTTCAACATTCTCCCCCTTGCACCTGCCATGCCTGCTACTCCAGCTTGCTCTCACTCATCTTCCGCTGCACCCTCCAACCCATCATAGCTGGTCCTCCCAAGCCCGGCCACGCTCATCATGTACCGGTCTGCGGGTTGTGCTTTGGTCAAGCAATCTGCAAGCATGTTGTGCGTGCTGCAGTGCTGCACCACCACCTGCCCCTTCTTGACCATATCCCATGCGTAGTGATAATGCACGTCAATGTGCTTCATCCGCTTGTGCTGTGTCGGGTTGTTGGTCAGCGACATGGAGCCGGTGTTGTCCTCTTGCGCTACCGTAGGCTCATGTTGCGGCACGCCCAACTCTCCCAGCAACCTCCGGAGCCACACCGCCTCCTTGACCGCCTCGGCCAGCGCGATGTACTTGACTTCTACTTTGGAGGTGGTGATGTAGTCCTGCTTCCTGCTGCACCACGAGACCGCAACACCAGTGAGGAAGAACACGTAGCCGGATGTGGACTTCCGCTTGCCCACATCCCCAGAGTAGTCTGCATCCGTGTAGTAGACCAGACGCAAGGGGTCCGCTCGCCCCTTGCCGTCAAACCTCAGGTGCGCGTGTCGTGTCGCTTGCCGGTAGCGGAGGATGTACTTGATCGCCTGCCAGTGTAGTGGTCCTGGATCAGCCACGTATCTACTCACTTGGCCCACCACGTAGGCCAGGTCCGGTCGAGTCGCCACCATGGCATACATGAGGCTGCCCCGCGCCGATTGGTAGGGCACGCCTGCCATATCCTCCCGCTCTTCTTTTGTTTGCGGCGCCATTGCCGCACTTAGTTCACACGTCGTAGATGTTGAAAAAATTTCCCCTCCGCATGCCCAAGTGCGGCGCCAGGAGGCGCAGACGAGCCGTCTGCGCCTCCTGGATCTAGCGACTCAAGGATTCCTCGGATCCTAAAATATATGATTACCCCATAAATTTAACGAGTCGCTGAATCTGGTGGATGTTGTTTTAATCGGACAAGTGTGGAGGGAGATATGGCCTTCCAGAGTTGGGGTATGCGCAGCGGCTCTGAGAGCCGGCTGCGACTCAAAATCCGGTGGATATTCGACCGGACCGAGTAACAAAAATACCATCTGGAGAAATTGCTCCGGAAGGCCTGCCAAGGCGTCCGGTGGATAATCCACCTGATCAGGTGGATCATCCACTGGATCCTGTAGTGCAGGTTGTTATTGAGAGCCTTAGCCAAAATCATGGCTCGGCGTCCGAAACTCAGTAGTACGTTTTGTTACTCCGGGACACTGTCAAAATTCTGACTGGGGGTCCATGGACAGGTTTCGAACATCGTTACACCCCATCACCAAACTCGACCCAAAAGTGGGGGAGGTACGTGGAAACAGTGCAGGGAACCCCTACACCACGTGCAATGGGATCTGTGCCTTGGGAAAGGCTCTTCGCACGTTGAAGAAGGCGCCACGGCGTGTGCATGCCATGGAGGCGTTAGGCGTTTCTGTGGTGGGTGAAACCTGCACTTCGACAAGGGAAATTGAGTTACGCTTGGGTGAATCGTGCACCGTTTGGTGCGTTGGAAAGCTCGTGACTAGCCCTACAACTGTTGTGATCATGTCCATGCTAAAAAACTAACATAAAATACCGTTATTCCCTTCGCAAACTGACTGTCTCTAAATTCCTAATCACATAGCGTGAGGTGACCAGAAAGCTCAAGCTCAGTCTCAGATTCGCCCAAAACAGAAGACGTAGACCACCAAGAGACGATCAGAACTACGTGTGTGGCGAGGCAAGGCTCTGGACCGGCTGAAGGAGTATGTTGTAGTGGTGGAGAGGTAGACTGATTGGAAGGTTAGAGTGCTACGCAACGACAACGGCAGAGAGTACGTGGGCTGTAGTAGGTGGATAAAGCAGCAGGAAATAAAATGGGAACAAGTAATGCCGTATATGCCTTACTCTAATGGCATGGCGGAGCAGGCAAATGAGACACTGCTAAACATGATAAGGACCATGTTAGTGGATGCAGAGTTGTCGGGAAGCTTCTGGACAAAAGCTGTGAGTACGACAAGCTACACCATCAACCTCACCCCTACAACGGTGCTGAAGGGGAAGAGCGGCTAAAAGACACGGCAGGAGGTTTGGAGCAGGCGCAAGCCAAGTGCGGCATGTTGAATATTTGCCCCTCCGCATGCCTAAGTGAGGCGCTAGGAGGCGCTGACGAGCCGCCAGATAGAGGAAAATCCTCGTAGTTGAATCCAGCGGCTTGAGGGTTGCTCCGATCCTAAAATGGATGATTGCCCCTAAAATTTGACAAGTCGCTGAATCTGGTAGAAGTTGTTTCACTGGAATCGGATAAGTATCAAGGGGGATATGGGCTTCCAAAGTTGGGATGTGCGCGGCGGCTCTGGGAGCCGGCCGTGACTCGACTTCTGGTGAATAATCGACCGGACCGAGTAAGAAAAGTTCCATCTGGAGATATTGCTCCGGAAGCTCTGCCGAGGCGTCTGGTGGATAATCTACCGGATCCTCTAGTACAGTTTGTTACTAAGGGACTTGGCCAAAATCCTGGCTCGGCGTCTGAAACTCAGTAGTACGTTTTGTTACTCGGGGATACTGTCAAAATTCTGACTGCAGGGCCACGGACAAGTTTCAAACCTCGCCACACCCCATCACCAAACTCGACCCAAAAGTGGGGGAGGTGCATGAAAACATTGCAAGGGACCCCTACACCACCTGCAATGGGATCTACGTATTGGAAAAGGTGCTTCGGACGTGAAGGAAGGCGCCACGGCGTGTGTGCACCATGGAGGCATTAAGCAAGCGTGACTTGGACTACGCTTGGCCGAATCGCGTGTGGATTGGTACATTGGAGAGCTCACGACAAGCCGTGTAAATGTTTGGATCATTTCCATGTAAAGAAACTAACACAAAATACCGTTATTCCCTTCACAAAATATCTGTCTCTAAATTCCTGCTCACATAGCATGAGGCGATCAAAAAGCTCATGGCTAGTCTCAGATTTGTCCACAACAGAAGACGTGAACCACTAGATTCAGATCAGACCAACATCAGAACCGCACCACGTGGATTTTCCCGAAAAAGGGTCATGGGTCTACATGTCTGATTGTCTGCTACATTCACGTCTTCTGCAGCGCACGGGATTGTCACCTTGGACATTGCCATGAAGTTTTGAGAACCTGTTGGAGTAGAAGCTACGCAAATGGTGTAGGAAGAGATGCAACCCATTCAGAAGTATGTGGGAGGCTCAAGCTTTGGGCTATGTAGGTGGCAGTTTGAGGTGCACCTCGTGTATAAGGGGTTGCTGGACGTCATGTTGGGAAAGGAGGTGCTTGCAGAGGCGACTGCTGCGGACGCGGAGAAGCAGGCCTTCAAAAAGAAGAACATGGAGGTGCTCATACTCCTGGTGTCCGGGACAGCCGAGTTCCAGTGGGGCTACTTCCAAGGCTGCAAGCTAGTAGCTGAAGCTTGGAAAAAACTCTGCGCCATCCATCAATCCAAGTGGCTCTTGAACAAAATCTTCGCAATGAAGCAGCTCCTCACGGTGAGAATCAAGGAGGAGATGATGTCGTCTCCGCCATGTAGCAGATCGAGTCGCTCGCCTCACAATGCAACAACATGGAGTGGAAGATCGACACACAGCTACAGGCGATGACCCTCCTCATGACCCTACCTGAAAGGTGGGATCCACTCATCACCATCCTCAGGGAATGGTCGAGGACAAGCTCACCTATGGCACGGTCACAGAGTACATCCGCAACGAGGTACAACGTCGGAGCTGCGGGGAGTCTGTGTATTCCTCATCGGTCCTTGTCACCAAAATGCGTGGTGGCAAAAGCGGGGGCAAAGGAAGCGACAGAAAGGACGACGGCAGGAAGGGTGCCAAGAAAGGTGCATGCCGCAACTGTGGCAAGGAGGGCCATTGGGCCCATGAATGCCCGGAAGAGGCAAAGTCCGGCGGCAAAAAAACCAAAGGCAAGGCACTCCTCAACGCCAACAAGAACCACTTCCTCAAGAAGGCCAACATGCGGTGCCTGGATTCCGGGACCGAGGAGCACACCTAGGTTGAGAGTATGGGGTTTGTCACCTACGAGAAGTCCTCCAAGTCAATGGTGGTAGCGAATGACAAAGTCGAGCTGGCGGCCGGCCAAGGCGACGTGGAGGTGCAAGTCGTGATGGGCAGTAAGAAGGAGCTGCGTAGAAGCCGTGATGTGCAGCATGTCCCCGACCTGTTTGACATCTTGAGTGTCTGCCGCTTGACGGATAAGGGGTACGAGGTGGTCTTCCTTAGGAAAGGTGTAGTGGTGTACAACGACGGTGGTAGCGAGGTCATGCTGGAGGCCAAGAGCGAGGGTGGTCTCTACATCGTGGAGACCAAGGTGATCCCCACGGCATCGGACGAAGCAGACTCACAGGAGTGTATCGTCAACAATGGCTAAGGGAGGAAGTGCTGATCTGGAGCTCTGGCAACTACAGTTGGGGAATTCGGCACCCGCAACCATTAAGGAGATTGTGAAGCGCAACATGATGCACGGCCTCTTGATTGACGGTGCACCAAACGCGGTAGCAGATGCAGTAGCGCACAAAAAGTACAAGCCTTGCATTTTGGGCAAGGAGCGGTAGAAGCCTTCCAACAAGAACGTGGCTTGCGCAAAGGACCTGCAGGAGGTCGTGCACAGCGACGTGTATGGACCCTTCAAAATTCCATCAAACAGCGGCTTTTGAGATACTTCGTCACCTTCATCGATGACCACAACAGACTGCTCTACATGTACTTCATGAAGCGGAAAGGTGAGGTCCTGGACCTGCAGAAGGAGTATGTCGTAGCGTTGGAGAGGCAGACTGGCCGGAAGGTCAAAGTGCTATGGAACGACAATGGTGAAGAGTACGTAGGCTGTAGTGGCTGGATGAAGCAGCAGGGAATCAAGTGGGAACTCACTTCGCTGTACTCACCACAGTCCAACGGAGTGGCAGAGCGGGTGAATCAGATGTTGTTAAACATGGTGTGAACCATGCTTGTGGATGCGGGGTTGCCACGAGGATTCTCGACTGAGGCTGTGCGTACAGCAAGGTACACCATCAATCTCACCCCAACAGTGGTGCTGAAGGGTAAGGGCGAATGGAAGACGCCGCAGGAGGTTTGGAGTGGGCACAAGCCAAACGAGGCGCACATGAAGGTTTTCGGGTGCAAGGTGCACGCGATGGTGCAGGTGGCGCAGTAACGCGACTGTAAGCTAGAACCACAGGCGAAGCTGTTCTTGTTCCTTGGCTACGAGAGTGCGCAAAAGGCGTATCCGCTCTGGGACCCACACATGCAAGAGATCATTCGTAGCCATGACGTTGCGTTCGACGAGCAGCAAAACTTCAGCAGTAGCAGCAACAACATGAGCATTGGGAACACTCCAAAACAGGGCGAGTGGTTCCATCTCCTTGACTATGAGAAGGAGCCGGCGGATGCAGAGGTCGATGATGAGGCATTGGAGAGTGGCGGTGCAGCAGGTGTAGCAGCCGACGCGAAGGACTCCGACAGTGATTCAGCTAGACTGGAGATCTGGCGGAAAGATCCACCGGAGGAGGCGCCGCAGGTGCCGAAGCGCGCACGCCCAGTGGAGTTCGCGTTGGGTATCGATGAAAAATCCTTCGGACGTGCCGTCCACCCGGTCGATGGTTTATCGGAGTGGGAGAGATCATGGGGGAGCCGTCCGGTGGATGTTTCACGGGAGCGAGCAGAGTCAGAAGGATCAAATTAGAGCAATATACGCGAGAGATATACGCGAGGGCAGTCGTTATCGGTGTAACGGAGTCCCCCATTGTCAGGGGGCTCCCCCCATTGACCGTGGATCTATGGCCAATGGTTCGTGATGTGAGGTAAAGATGACCGGCGAGAGCAAAATGACGTGACCGAAGCAAACCCATCAAGGATGGAACTTCGGTCGCCGAACACGCCGACGCCGAATCGGACCCAAGCGGAGCGGATCAAACAGTCACCAAGGTAAAAGCTTCCGGAAGGGAGCCCGGTGGGAGGGACTTTCTGCCTGGACCATCTTAAAAACCAAAAAAATAAAATAAAATTACAGCAATAAGGCACCACCAAAACTATCGCGCCACGATGGGAGGCAGCAGAGAGCAGGGAAGCGCTTTGACGTAGGCACCGGTCGATGGATCGGCATGAGGCAATACATACTGGCTGCATCAACGGAGCTGACAACCGTGCAAGAGACACTTGCACGGCCCAAGGGGAAGTAGTGGGATGCCGCCGTCAAGTCGGAGTTGGCGTCCATTGCTAAAAACGACATGTGGGAGCTGGTTGACAGGCCAAAAGACGCGAAGTTCATTGGATCTAAGTGGGTCTTCAAGACCAAGTTCACAGAAGAAGGTGTGGTGGACAAGTACAAGGCGCAGCTCATGGTGAAGGGGTATGCACAGTGTAAGGGCGAGCACTACGATGAGACGTTCGTCCCCCGTCACCAAGTTCACAAGCATTCAAGGGATCCTTGCGGTAGTAGCCATGAAGGATATGGAAATCCACCAGATGGAAGTAAAGACAGCCTTCCTCAATGGCATCATCGACAAAGAAATCTACATGGAAGTACCGGAGGGGGTGGAGGCGCCAGAGGGCAAGGTGTGCAAGATACGGAAGTCCTTGTAGGGGCTAAAACAATCACCCCGATGCTGGTATGAATAGATGGAAAGCTTCATGGTATACCTCGGCTTCAAGCGCTATGAGGTGGATCACAGCGTGTACGTGTGACGCAGCGAGAAGCTCCATCAGATTGTTGCGCTCTACGTGGACGATCTGATCTTGTGCTCCTCAGACCTACAGAGCATACAACAGCTGAAAGAGCAGCTGAACAACAAGTTCTGGATGTCAGACATTGGGGAGTTGGAGTTCTACCTTGGGGTGAGCATTTTGCGAAACCGGAGGGCGCTCATGCTTGAGTTGGGACAGGCCAAATACGTGGTCGAGGTACTGAAGCGGTTTGGAATGGAGGACTAGAAACCAGTCTGTAGTCCTGTATCCACTGTCAGGAGGAATCCACAGTGCGGTCCCGACGTTTTTCTGATCGTCTCTTGGTGGTCTACGTCTTCTGTTTTGGATGAATCTGAGACTGAGCGTGAGCTTTCTGGTCACCTCACGCTATGTGATTAGGAATTTAGAGACAGTAAGTTTGCGAAGGGAATAACGACATTTTGCGTTAGTTTTTGAACATGAACATGATCACAACAGTTATAGGACTAGTCATGAGCTTTCCAACGCACCAAACTGCGTACAATTCAGCCAAGCGTAGCTCAAGTTACGCTTGCCAAAGCGCAGGTTTTACCCACCACAGAAACACCTAACGCCTCCATGGCGCGCACATGCCATGGCGCCTTCTTTCACGTGCGAAGCACCTTTCCCAAGGCGCAGATCCCATTGCACGTGGTGTAGGGGTCCCCTGCACTGTTTCCACACACCTCCCCCACTTTTGGGTTGAGTTTGGTGATGAGGTGTAACGAGGTTCGAAACCTGTCCATGGACCTGCAGTCAGAATTTTGACAGTGTCCCCGAGTAACAAAACGTACTACTGAGTTTCGGACGCCGAGCCATGATTTTGGCTGTCCCTCAGTAACAACCTGCACTACAGGATCCGGTGGAAGATCCACCTGATCAGGTGGATTATTCACCAGACGGCTCGGCAGGCCTTCCGGAGCAATTTCTCTAGATGGTATTTTTGTTACTCGGTCCGGTCGAATATCCACCAGATTTCGAGTCGCAGCCGGCTCCCAGAGCCGCTGCACATACCCCAACTTTGGAAGGCCATATCTGCCTCCACACTTGTCCGATTCCGGTGAAACAACTTCCACCGGATTCAGCAACTCGTCAACTTTATGGGGCAATCATACATTTTAGGATCCAAACAATCCTCGAGTCACCAGATCTGCCGGCGTGGAGTTTCCAGTTTCTGGCGGCTCGTCGGCACCTCCCGGCGCCGAACTTGGGCATGCGGAGGGGCAATTTTTCAACATTCTCCCCCTTGCAACTGCCATGCCCGCTGCTCCAGCTTGCTCTTACTCATCTTCCGCTGCGCCCTCCAGCCCATCATAGCTGGTCATTCCAAGCCCGGCCACGCTCATCGCGTGCCGGTCCGCGGGTTGCGCTTTGGTCAAGCAATCTGCAAGCATGTTGTGCGTGCTGCAGAGCTGCAGTACCACCTGCCCCTTTTTGACCATGTCCTGTGTGTAATGATAACGCACATCAATGTACTTTGTCCTCCTATACTGCGTCGGGTTGTTGGTTAGTGAGATGGAGCCGGTATTGTCCTCTTACACCATCATTGGCTCCTGCTACGACACGCCCAGCTCCCCCATCAACCTGCGGAGCCACACCGCCTCCTTGACCGCCTCGGCCAGCGCGATATACTCTGCTTCCACTGTGGAGGTGGCGACGCAGTCCTGCTTCCTGCTACACCACGAGACCGCTACACCAGCGAGGAAGAACATGTAGCTGGATGTTGACTTCCGCTTGTCCACATCCCTAGCGTAGTCTACATCCGTGTAGCAGACCAGGCGCAAAGGTTCCTCCCGCCCTTTGCTGTCGAACCTTAGGCACGCGTGTTGCGTTGCCTGTAGGTAGCGGAGGATGCGCTTGACCGCCTGCCAGTGTAGTGGACCTGGATCGGCCACGTACCTGCTCACTTGACCCACCGCGTAGGCCAGGTCCGGTCGAGTTGCCACCATGGCGTACATGAGGCTGTCCACCGCCGATTGGTAAGGCGCTCCTGCCATATCCTCCCGCTCTTCTTTTTTTTGCGACGCCATTGCCGCACTCAGTTCACAGGTCGTGGAGACAGGACTGCACACTCATTTGCATTCCTCCATGCCATACCACTTCAGTACTTCGGCCACGTATTTGGCTTGCTCCAGCTCAAGCGTGCACGCCCTCCGGTTCCGCGTAATGCTAATCCCGAGGTAGAACTCCAGCTCCCCCATGTCCGATATTTGGAACCTGCTGCTCAACTACTCTTTCAGCTATTGTACGCTCCACAGGTCTGAGGAGCACAAGATCAGATCGTCTACGTAGAGTGCAACGATCTGATGGAGCTTCTTGCTGCACCGCATGTACACGCTGTGATCCGCCTCACAGCGCTTGAAGCTGAGTTGTGCCATAAAGCTGTCCATTTGTTGGTACCAGCATCGGGGCGATTGTTTAAGCCCGTACAAGGACTTCTGCAGTTTGCACACCTTGCCCTCCGGTGCCTCCACCCCCTCCGGCACCTCCATGTAGATTTCTTTATCAATGATTCCGTTGAGGAAGGTCGTCTTTACGTCTATTTGGTAGAGCTCCATGTCCTTCGCGGCTGCCACAGCAAGGATCGCCCAGAAGCTTGTGAACTTGGCGACGAGGACGAACGTCTCATCGTAGTGCTCGCCCTTACGCTGTGTGTACCCCTTCGCCATGAGCCACGCCTTGTACTTGTCAACTACACCTTCTTTCGTGAACTTGATCTTGAAGACCCACTTGGAGCCGATGACCTTGGCGTCTTTCAGCCTGTCAACCAGCTGCCACGTGTTATTTTCAGCAATGGATGCCAACTCCGACTTGATGGTGGCATTCCACTGCTTCCACTCAGGCCACACAAGCGCCTCTTGCATGGTTTTTGGTTCCGTTGATGCAGCCAGCATGCATCGCGTCATGCCGATCCATCGACCGGTGTCTTCGTCGAAACGCTTCCTCGCTCTTCGCTGCCTCCCGCTGCGGCGCGGCAGTTTTGGTGGCGTCTCGTCGCTCTGCTCCGATCCTTCCGACTCTGTCCGCTCCAGTGAATGATCGACCAGAAGGCTCCCCGAGGATCTCTCCCGCTCCGGTGAACCATCAACCGGAAGGACGGCGTGTCCGGAGTATTTTTCTCTGACGTCCGACGCGAACTCCTCCTGGAGTGCACACTTCGGCACCCGCAGTGCCTCCTTCAACGGATCATTCCACCGGATCTCTAGCCCAGTTTTATCGTCGTCGGAGTCCTCCGTGTTGGTTGCTGTACCTGCTGCACCATCGCGCTCTGACGTCGCATCATTGACCTCCGTGTCCACCGGCTCCTCCTCATAGTCAAGGAGCTGGAACCACTCCCCTTGATTTGGAGTGTTCCCGACGCTCATGTCCTTGCTGCTGCTGCTGAAGCTCTGCTGCTCGTCGAACTCGACGTCACAGCTGCAGATGATCTTTTGCATGCGGGGGTCCCAGAGCCGATATGCCTTTTGCGCGCTCTCATAGCCGAGGAACAAGCATGGCTTTGCCCGCGATTCTAGCTTGCTGTCGCGTCGCTGCGCCGCCTGCACCATCGCGTGCGCCTTACACCCGAACACCTTCAGGTGCGCCAAGTTTGGCTTGCGTCCACTCCAAACCTCCTGCGGCGTCTTCCAGCCGCCCTTACCCTTCAGCACCACTGTTGGGGTGAGGTTGATGGTGTAGCTCGCTGTACGCACAGCTTCTGCCTGGAACTCTCGCGGTAACCCCGCATCCACAAGCATGGTCCGCACCATGTTGAGGAGCGTCTGGTTCTCCCGCTATGCCACTCCTTTGGATTGTGACGAGCACGGCGTGGTGGGTTCCCACTTGATGCCGTGCTGCTTCATCCACCCAATGCAACCCATGTACTCTCTGCCATTGTTGCTACGTAACACTCTGACCTTCCGGCCTGTCTGCCTCTCCACCGTTGTGACGTACTCCTTCAGCCGGTCCAAGACCTCACCTTTCTGCTTCATGAAGTACACGTAGAGCTTTCTGGTACAGTCCTCAATGAAGGTGAGGAAGTATCTCAAGCCGCTATTTTGACGGCATTTTGAATGGTCCGCACACGTCACTATGCACGACCTCCAGCAGGTCCTTCGCACAAGCCTCGTTCTCGTTGACCGGCTTGCGTCGCGCCTTGCCCAAAATGCAAGGCTTGCACGTTTTGTGCGCTACTACATCTTCTGCCGCGTCTGCTGCACCGTTGATGACGAGGCCGCGCACCATGTCGCACTTCGCCATCTCCTTAACAGATGCGGGCACCGAATGCCACAATCGTTGGTGCCAGAGCTCCAGATCAGCGCTTCCTCCCTTGGCCATGTTGACGGCACAGTCCTACGAATCTGCTGAGTCGGATGCTGTGGGGACCACCTTTGTCTCCACGATGTAGAGATCGCCCTCACGCTTCACCTCCAGCATGACTTCGTCGACACCGTTGATGCGCACCACTGCGCCTTTCCTGCGGAAGCGCACCTCATACCCCCTATCCGTCAAGCGGCTGACACTAAAAATGTCAGCCAGGCCGGAGACGTGCTGCACATCACGGATTGTGTAGAGCTCCTTACCGCCCACCACGACTTCCACCTCCACGTCACCTTGGCCGGCCGTCGGCTCGACTTTGTTGTTCACGACTACCATCGACTTGGAGGACTTCTCGTAGGTGACGAACCCCACCTTCTCGACCTGGGTGTGCCCCTTAGCCCCGGAATCCAGGCACCGCCTGTTGGACTTCTTGAGGAAGTGGTTCTTGTTGCCGTTGAGGAGCGACGTGCCCTTGCTGTTTTTGCCGCCGGTCTTCACCTCCTCCGGGCATTCACGGGCCCAATGGCCCTCCTTGCCGCAGTTGCGACACACACCTTTCTTGGCGCCCTTTTTGCCACTGCCCTTTCCGCCGCTTCCTCTGCCCCCGCTTCTGCCACCACACGTTTTAGTGACGAGGGCCAATGAGGAAGATGAGGACTCCCCGTAGCTCCGGTGTTGCGCCTCGTTGTGGATGTACTCTGTGACAATGCCATAGGTTAGTGTGTCCTCCGACCATCCTCTGAGGACGGTGATGGGTGGGTCCCAATTGTCAAGTAGGGCTATGAGGAGGGCCATCGCCTATAGCTGCGTGTCGATCTTCCACCCCACGCCATTGCATAACGAGGCAAGCAAATCGATCTGCTACATTGCGGAGATGACCTTATCTCCCTCCTCGATTCTCACCATGAGGAGTCGCTTCATTGAGAATATTTTGTTCGCCAACGACTTGGACTGGTGGATGGAGCAGAGTTTTTGCCAAGCTTCGGCTGCTAGCTTGTAGCCCTGGAAGTAGCCCCAATACAACTCGGCCGTCCCGGACATCAGCAGCATGAGCGCCTCCGTGTTCTTCTTTGCGAAGGTCTCCTTCTGCGCTTCCGTCGCCGTCGCTTCGTCGAGGACTTCTGTTCCCATCATGACCTCCAGCAACCCCTTATGCGAGAGGTGCAACTCGAAGTGCCACCTCCATAGCCCAAAGCCTGGGCCGCCCGCATACTTCTGGATGGGCTGCGTCTCCTTCTGCACCATTTGCGTAGCTTCTACTCCGACAGGCTCTCAGAAATTCACGGCGACGTCCAAGATGACAATCCCGTGCGCTACGAAATACGTGAACGTTGGAGGCTATCAGACCCGTGGGCCCATAACCCTTTGTCAGGAGGAATCTACATGATGCGGTCATGATGCGGTCCCTTTGTCACGTAGTTTTTTTTGCTATAGTCATCTATGAAGTAGCGTGCACCGATATTTGACGCTGTCTTGAATAGTCCGGACAAGTCGCTATGCATGACCTCCAGCAGGTCCGAGGTAAGATTCGCAAACTGTTCTTGTTGAACAGTTTGCGCTGTGCCTTGCCCAAAATGTAAGGCTCACACCTTTTGTTCATTGCTATATCTGTCGCTTCTTCCGCACCGTTGATGACGAGGCCGCATACCAGCTCGCGCTTCGCCATCTCCTTCATGATTATAGGTGAGGAATACCCCAGCCGTGCCACAGCTCCAGATCATCTCCCCCTCCTTTGGCCAGGTTGACAGTGCGTTCCTGAGAGTCTGGTGAATCTGTCGCTGCAAGGATCATCTTGGTCTTCACGATGTAGAGGAATCCCTCGCACTTAGCCTCCAGAAAAGTTTTGCCCTCACCGTCCTTCCGCACAACCACCCCCTTTCTCTTGAAGAGCACCTCGTACCCCTTGTCCATCAAGCGGCTAACACTTAGGATGTGAGCCAATTCAGGTATGTACTACACATCCTTGATGACGGGCTGTCCCCGCTCACCACCAACCACGACCTCCACGTCCACGTCTCCTTGGCCAGCCACCGGTTTGACCTTGTCATTAGCGGCCACCATGGACTTGCTGGACTTGGGAGTAGTTAATGAACCTGACCTTCTTCAACAGGGTGTGCTCCTCTGCTCCAGAGTCAAGGCATCACCATTCAGCCCTCTTGAAGTAGTTGTTTTGAGTATCGTTGAGGAGCGCCTTCTTGCCTTTGGCGTCTTCAACACCAGCCTTTGCCTCTTTGGTGCACTCACGACCCCAGTGGCCCTCCTTGCCATGGTTGCAGCATGCACCCTTCTTCACGTCCTTCTTGCTGCCGCCATGTCTGCCACCTCCCTTGCCCCCGCCTCTGCCATCATGCGTTTTGATGGCGAGGGTGGACGAGGAAGAAGAAGACTCCCTGCAACTGCATTGTTTCGCCTTGTTGCCGATGTACTCTGCGACCGTGTCGTAGGTGAGCTTGTCCTCTGTCCATCTTCCCAATACAGTGTAAGCGGGCTCCAAATGTCAGGAAAGGCCATGAGGAGGGCCATCCCTTACAGTTGCATGTCAATCTTCCACCCCACATTGTTGCATTTTGAGGCAAACGACTCAGTCTGCTGCATGGAAGAGATGATATTATCTCTCTCCTTGATTCTTAACATGAAGAATCACTTAATTGCAAAAATTTGGCTCACCAGCAACTTGGAGTGATGGATAACGCAGAATTTTTGCCAAGCTTTGGCTGCCAGCTTGCAGCTCTGGAAGTAGCCCTATTGCAACATGGTTGTACCAGACACCAGCCATAGTTGCCCTCGATGCTCGATGGAGGCACCCTCCATCGACATCGGCCCATCGAGTCCCATCGATGGGGCATCGATGCCGATGGCGCAGGCGTGGTCACCTTGGTCCTGCCGAGTCACCGCGCGGAACCTCAGGCACCAGAGGACCGCGAATCTTGTGGAAATGCCACCGGAGGTCGTGATCGACTTCCGGCACACAATTTTTTTTTAGGATCTTTTTGCCACCGGCCATGCATGTGCCATGTGTGCATGACATGTGTTATGACTCAGCTTCATTCAATCAATGGGAGTATCCTTCCAGCTGTATATCATTTTTTTTCAACATGCTCAGCATTACAGATATGCAACATTGCAACAGCAGCCGAGCAACATTCCAGCCTGTCCAATGCTCAATCAATTCATGGATCTCGGACCACATCCTCGAACCATACGTGCATGACCTCGTACCACATCGTCAAACCATATCTTCATCCACGTTGCATGAAGGTTAGACCGTCGGATTAGCAGCCGGCTTGGCGATTGCTGGCTGTCGATCCAAGGGCCAGGTCGACCGTCCGTTCCGCTTGCTCGACAGTCCGAGTTACTCTCAGACTTTCAAGGCAAGAGTCACACATCGCTGCCCTGTTCGGTGCCGGTCTCAACAATTAGCCATCTCTGGCTCACTGTTGAGACTGGCCACCATGGTTGCGCATGCCGGTAACTCGCAGGCGGGGAGCTCCACCAACCAAGCCTCTACAGCAGGATCAGGGTCTCCCCTGGCTGTATCAGCTGTCTCCAGCCAGTTTGACGCTGCCCGGTGGAATCCACCAAAGAAAAAGCCGCTCAGTGGTGACTTCCTCACCAAAGAGCTCTCAAAGCACTGCCAGCCGTGCCCCACAGACGCAAAGAATCCAGGATTCGTGTGTGGATCGTGTGCCAAGAGGACCGGCGGGACGAGTGACCGCATCCGCGGTCACTTTGCCTGCAACAACCCTAACGTGGCCAAGTGCCCTCACCCGCCACCGCTCTGTCGCGACGTTCTTGGCTTGGAGCGGTACCCCCCTCCTCCTGCTGGATGGCAGCCGCACATCGTCAGCCTCTACAAGGGAGAGGGACAGGAATGGGGCACGAAGGACAAGCCAGTTCAGTGGCTGAAACTTTGGGAGAAGAAGCAGCAGGAGGCCAAGGCTGCACTTGCTGGCGTGACCCTGGTGGTGGATAGCGACGAGGAGGAAGCCGGGGAGAAGCGGCAGTGGCAGCCGGCTTCAACCAAACTGGAGGGTGAGGTTCCCCTCTTTGACGTCAACCGAGCAGCCTCCTTCCGACAATCTACAATGGTAGAGTACGCAGACCGGTCGAACAATGAGCGTTGCCAGCTGGACATTGTGAAGTTGATGGCTATCTCTGCCCTGCCCATATCTTTCTGTCGGGAGGCGGTGTTGCTTGAGGTTGTGAAGAGTGCCAAGAAAACGACTGCTGCTTTCAGGCTTCCAGCCCGGTCCACTGTGGTAGGGGATCTTCTTCCAAAACTTGACAAGGAACTGGAGGAGTTGGATGCTCCTCTGAAGCAAGGATGGAGCACGTATGGCTGCAGTTTAGCTGTTGATGAGTGGTGTAACCGACAGGTCAGGCCAATCTACAACGCTATGGCGGTGAACGCCTTGGGGTCTGTGCATATTTTCTCCCGTGATGCCAGTGGATTGACCAGGGATGTAGACCACATTGCATCAATGATTGAGGCAGCTATTGACATTGTGGGGGAGGACAAGGTGGTCTCTGTAATATGCGACAATGCATCAGTGAACAAAAAAAAAAATCAGATCTGAGGTTGAAGTACCCGCGACTGTTTTTCCAAGGGTGCTGTGCTCACAACATCGATCTCGTCATGAAGGACGTGGGGAAATCTGCATGGGGTGCAAGTGTGATTGGACGGTGTGAAAAGGTTGTGGCTTTTTTCAGGAACAACGCAATGTCGCGCACTTGGCTGAAGGAGAAGACTGGCGGCAAAGTGCTGAAGAACCGTTGTGACACACGCTTTGCCTCCGTCTTCTCCATGGTGGAGAGACTGCTGGAGCTGCGGAATGAACTGGAGACGTTTGTTGGACTGGACGTGTGGAAGCAGATTGGCTCACACAGAGATGCTAGCTTTCGGTCGAGGAAGCGGGAGGTGAGGAGGATCATCAGACGTAAGGTCTTCTGGCTGCAGGTGCGTCAGCTGAAAGAGTTGCTGCTACCACTGACAGTCGTTTTGAGGGTGGCAGAAAAGCCGGGTGGTGGTGGCGGTGAGATTTATGAGGGGCTCCTGGATTGCACAGAGCAGCTGAAGTCGCTGTCCGTGAAAAAGGGAAGGAAGCCACGGCGGGTTGCGGTGAATCACGTGAAGACAGAGAAGCAGAGGCAAGTGAAGATGACGGGGATATTGTTGAAGAAGATGGGGTGCTGAGTGAGCCCGAGGAGGAGATGGAAAGCGATGACGAGGGAGAAGATGAAGATGAGTTGGAAGCAGCAGATGAAGATGTGGTGGAAGTCATGGCATCCGTCCGTGTCATGACAGACAGGCCAGGACTCCCACATGCTCATCCTGTTCGTGTGCGTGAGCAGTAAAAGCCAGCAGCAAGCATAGCACCAAGGGGACAGGGGAAGGGGAACGGGGACGAGCCCGGTGAGGAAGGAGACAAGGATGGGGAAGAAGAGAATGGGGAGGGAGCCGACAAGGACCAGGGCAAGGGGGCAGACGGTGGGCTGGGTGAGGATGGAGAGGAGCAAGGGGAGGGGGGTGTGATGGCAGATGCTGCTGCCAGTGTTGCTGGAGAAACACCATGCGAAGATGATGTGGTTTTGGAGACTGCAGTATCACCACCACGCAAGGGGTCATCCACAGCAGCATCCAGAGTTGGCCCTACAAGTGTTGCTGCTCAAAAAGCAGCATCACCAGCTGCAGCGGCCAAAGAAGCAGCTCTCAAACGCTCTGCCGCAGCAGCAGCAAGCAAGGCAAAGCAGCGCAAGCAGGCTGCTAAGAAGTGATAGCTTCAATGCATCTGTTTCTTGACCAAGTTGATGTTTCATAGAAAATTTGTTCCCTGCTCTTACATGATGTGACTTAAATTGAAGCTCTTTCATTCTCTTACATTCCATGTGTCCAATTATGTGAAAATAACATTAGAGTGACATGCTTGCCATCACATTTCATTGTGAAGTGTACCTTTTAAAACCCACTATGATAGCATGGCAGGAAAATGAACAAGTGATAGGTGAAGTGCTTAACAATGATGGGCTTCCCATGAAATGTCAGTGTAACATAAGTGTTGTGTTTCACACTTGAGTCAAAAAACACTTAGTGAAAACAATTTCCTATGGTCCAGGTGTGCTCTGGTGGTTTTGAGAGGTTTCACAGCATTGGCACGTCGATGTCCTCTGCAACGACTCCATCGATGTGTTGATGTACATCGATGCCCATCGATGGCCGATGGCCACAGGTCAACACTGACACCAGCACCGAGAGAGTCTCCATGTTCTTATTTCCAAAGGCCTCCTTCTGTGCTTCCCTCACTGTCGCTTTGTCGAGGACTTCCATTCCAATCATGACCTCGAACAGCCCCTAATGCGCAAGGTGGAGCTTGAAGTGCCACCTCCAAAGTCCAAAGCCTAGGTCGCCTGCATACTTCTGGATGGGTTGCGTCTCCTTCTGCGCCATTTTTGCAGTCTTCTTCAATGATGACAATCTCGACCACAGCAAAAAGCCATGAGTGATGTGCAGACCAGTCATGGCTGTGGGCCCATAACCATTTGTCGGGAAACCACCCCCCAGATGGTGGCAATTCCAACGTGCTCCAACGGGTCTTCACTTTTGTCATGGCTTTGATTTGTACGAGTTCTGATTCAAAGCGTGAGCTTTCTGGTCGCCTCACGCTATGTTTCTGGGCATTGGACAAGGTTCTGAGACAGTCACTTTTGCTAACACAATAACGCAATATTGCGTTCAATTTTGGACATGGACATAAATTGACAAGTTATAGGGCTAGAGACAAGCCTCCCTACGCACCAATTCATGTGCGATCTAGTTTGTTGTGGCTCCCACTACTTTAGCCAAAGTGTGGTACCCCAATCTAGCCACTTGTCAATGCACCAGATAGCAACGGTCTAAAAAACGGGTCCCGACATGGGAGGCCACCAACCGCTCTTGGTATTTCAACCTAGATAAAATATCACCCTCGAACGAAGGATCCATACTTTAGGTTCGTTCGGTTTGCAACCTCACGAAGTCCTCATAAAGGGCTTTAGTGTCTACCCTTGGTTGGATACTCTGTGAGGAGTCTCAAAGGCAAGAACTGTGAATGGATGCATGCAAGGTACAGGCTTTTGTACTTGTAGAGCTTTGCTAATGCTTCTGCTTGTAGTGGCTCCACAAGAGCCAACCTCAGCCCACAGCCCTACTTGGCGCATCCTAAGACCTCCAAGTGTCATCCTCAAGGCTCTAGTAAGCTTCCTAGAAGCTTTCTATCCCATTCTAGGCCACAATGTTGTGTTTCCTATGATGATCTCCAAGGGACATACCCATTATGGGCAGTGCATTCTTAGCCTATCTCAGAGCAGACCAAGGGGACATACTCCATAGAGCAGTGCATGCCTTGTCTTTCCGTACAAATAGCCAGCTCGGCAGTGGACAAGGTGCATACCATTCAACACCACTCAGTCGGCGATGTGCACGATGTCGTCCGCAGAGGCACCCTCATACATCAAGGACCAATCAAAACGTCTTTCCAGAGGCGCAGATGTCCCTACACGTAGTGGCGGTGCCCCCTGTGCTTTTTGGGGTGCGTTATTCTGAGTTAATCATTGACTTTGGTGATGGAGATTGACGTGGTTAGAAACCTGTTCGCGGAGCTGCAGTCAGAATTTTGACTAAGTCCCGAGTAACAAATTGTATTACTGTGTTTTGGACTCCGAGCCAGGATTTTGGCTAAGCCCCTCAGTAACAACTTGCTGTACAGGTTTCGGTGGATCTTATCCGCCGAACGCCTCGGCAGTCTTTCGAGGCTAAATCACCAAATGGGTATTTGTTACTCGTTTCAGTGGATTTTCCACCGGCAATCGAACCGCGGCTGACTCCTCGAGCCGCTGCACACGGCACAACTTTGGAAGCCAATGTCTCCCTTATTACATGTCTGATTCAACTGAAACAAATCCCACCAGTTTCAGCAACTTGCCAACTTTGAAGAAATTTAATCTAATTTAGATTTTATACACTCCTTAGGTAGCTACAGTAAAATGCGAGTATTTTTACCCTCTAGCGGCTTGTTGACATCTCCCGGTGCCACTTTGGGCATGCTAAGGGACAAAACTACAACAAAAGTTGAGATCAAGGGTAAGCGGCAAGGGAATGGAAAGCAAGTCATGAAGGAAGCAGAGAAAGCAACAAAGGAGTCGGGAAAGAAGGAGTGTCAGGAGTAGATGGCATTACTACTGGCTCCTCTCAGCCCAAACCGCCAGTTGACCACTTGTCCCAATGCCTTATGGAAATTACGGGGGTTTCCAAGGACAAGGCATAGGATTTGGGGTATGAGGAGGAGCATCCCACACTTCTCTTGGTGGTGCGAGTGAAAGGCATCAAGGAGAAGGTAGGAAGTCTGCTAAATTGTGGCGCGAGCCACAATCTTGTGAGCATGGAGTGGAGAAGTGTGGCCTTGCACTCACAAACAAGAAGCGGACTGCTAACCAAGTGGAGGACACGATTGAAGTGAGGAACTTGTCACATCCCCTCTCTATTCGAGTGGGGAAGCTTTGTATCACGACCGTATACCGGATGTGCCCAATGAAGGATTTCGATATGATCCTCGGTCGTGACTTCCTCTACAAGTACAACCCCACCATCAATTGAAAGGCGCGTTCCATCTCAGTCAAGCTAAGAGACAAGAAGTATTCCCTACCTACGTGGTCTGAGGAAGAGGCCACGGAGAAGGAGACTTACAAGGAGGAAGCGTCACATCCGTCGGCGCCTTGTAAGGAGGAATTGGCGCTTCGAAAAAGGAGCAAATTCTTTTGGCTTTTGTACGAGACGTGTAGGAAACTTTTGACAAACCAGAGAATGTGGTGCCTGATGTGGTGCATGGGAGGATTCATGAGAAGCCGGGGGTCCAAGGGAAGTTTGTCGCAGTATCCAAGGGGCTTTGAAAGGAGTGTGTGGAGTTCAAGGACGTGTTCCCTGATACCTTTCTGGTGGGTCTGGCACCAAAGTGGGGCGTGGACCATCCCATTGACCTCAAACTTGGAGCACACCTACCTGCTTGTGCAACATATGGCATAAGCGGTACGCAGCTAAATGAGCTCAAGAAGCAACTGGCCAAGATGAAGGAGCAAGGCCGCCTATCCTCGTCTCCTTAGATTATGCATGTCCTATTTGTACATGAAAAGAAAAGGGAGATGCACATGTGCGTGGACTACTGGGTGTTGAACGAGTTGACTATCAAGAACCGGTACCCACTTCCACGAGCCGAGAACAGCTCCGTGTAGCTCGCTTCTTCATAAATATGAACCTTTGATCCGGCTACCACCGGATCCGCATCACAACAGATGATGCAAAAAATATGGCATTCCGTATCCACTATGGTCATTACGACTTTCTTGTGATGCCTTTTGGGTTCACAAATACGCCGGCCACCTTCATGGTGGCATGAACATCTTCAGGATGCACTTGGATGACTTCGTGGTGGTTTACCTCGATGACATATTGCTGTATAGGGGGTCGGAGGAGGAGCATGAGGAGCATGTGAAGAAGGTCCTTGAAATTTTGAAGAAGGAGGAGTTCTTTCCAGAGCTCTCTAAGTGTGAGTTTGTAGTGGAGACAGTTGAATTCCTTCGACACATAACTGGAAATGGTCAGATTGTCATGGACCCACACAAGGTGTCGGATGTGCAAGAGTGGCCGAAGTTTCATGGTGTGCATGATGTGCAATTGTTCCTTGGTTTTTCCAACTACTCCTATGGGTTTATCCTTGGCTATGCAAGAGGAACAGTGCCACTCTCCGATCTCACTCGCAAGGATTGCAAATATAGCTGGGGACTTAGCAAACAAGAATCCTTTGAGAATCTCAATAGGGCTCTAACCTTTGTGCCGGCCTTGCACTTGGCTGATAGCGGCCGTGATTTTGAAATGGCGATGGATTCATCCGACCTACCCATTGGTGGTATCCTTTTGCAGTATTTTGGCAATGGGTTGCAGCCGGTCACATACTACTCATGTAAATTACAGGGGACAAAGCTGAACTATGCCACCCACAACAAGCAGATGCTCGTAGTGGTTGCAGCCTTCAAGAACTGGGAGTGCTACATCGAGACAGGAAAATGCACAGTCTACACCGATCATCACGTGTTAATATAATTCAAAATATAGCCGAACCTGAGCCAACGGCAAGCGCATTGGGTGGAGTACCACAAGTCGTAATTCGAGATTGTGTATCGGCCGGGTCACGTCTCCCATCCGACGTACTCTCATGGCAACCCGACCTAATAATGCGGACCGCGTCTCTCACCATTCACCAGGATGCCTTCCTTGTGAAGAGCTTCATGGAGGGATATGAGGTACATGAGAAATATGACACTCGGAGATTTTTCTTTGAGGCGTCGTATTGACAACGGCGTGGCACAAAGCAGGTGGTGGTTCCCGCGGTACCGGTGCTTTGGAAGCTGATTTTGGAGGAGTGCTATGACAGTGGCCCAAGCGATCACTTCTCTCCCTATAAGACATTGAAGAGGGTGGCTCCCTTCTTCTGGTGGCCTACCATGTCTTTGGAAATGGCTGAATTCTTCCAGATTTGTGATGTATGCCAATGCAACAAGGTGTAAAGGATGAAGGCCTCTGGTCTCCTCCAACCCTTGCCCATCCCCGAGCAGCCATGGCAAGATATCTCCATGCACTTCATCACAGGCTTGGCGGAGATTGCGGCAGGCCACAATGTGGTGTTGGTGGTGGTGGACCGCTTCAGCAAGATTTCGCACTTCATTGTGACGTGTGATATGGTGATCGAGGAAGGCATGACGTGGCTGTTCCTTCAGTACGTGGTGCACCTTCATGGTGTTCCATGGTCCATTTTGAGCAACCGTGACCCATTCTTCACGAGAAAGTTCTTGTGAGAACTCATGGAGCAGTTCGATAGCAAGGTGCAACTATTGACCAGTTTTCATCCCCAAACTGACGGACAGATGGAGTGGACAAACCAGGAGTAGATCCTCCGTACAGCGGGTGATTCGGACAAGACGGCATGGGACCAGCGGTTGCCGGTTGCTGAACTGGCGTACAACACCGCCACATCTGTCTCCACCGGCAAGGCACCATTCGAGGTGGTGACCGGGACGGTGTCCACCACACCCCTCAGTTTTCATGTCGCAAGCATCCCGTCCACGGCGGAGTCTATCGCATGTGACTTCAAGCAAATTTGGACAGCGACACGGCATGCCTTGGCGAAGGCACAATAGCTGCAAAAAGTATAAGAGGACCCCCAAAGTTTAGTTAGGACACTAGAGTTCAGTGATCGTGTGCTTCTAAACAACGTGTATGTCAAGCTTTGTGAGGTGCGATTGGATAAGTTGAAATCCCGGTGGCTTGGTCCGTTTCAGGTGCTCAAAATTCGGATACTCGTGGTGCAATTGGCTCTTTAGCCTTCCATTCCAGTCCACGACGTGTTCTACATATTCAAGATGAAGCTTTACCATGATCAGGCTGAGCATTTCCCTGGCCGTAGTTCTGAGCTTCTCCCTCCCGTGGCCATCAAGGGTGAGCAAGAGTTTGAGGTGGAGGTCATCCTTGACCACCGTCATCGTGGCTGCGGAAGCGCTATGACTTGGCCCATAACTCATGGGAGCCTGTCCACAACTTCAATATTGATAGGGTGAATATCATCCTCTGGGAGTATCAAGAGAAAACCAGGTCTCTCCTCAGGGGGGTAGTGTGAGCCGGACAGTGTCAACGGCACTGGTTACGGCTTCAGGTTTCATCGAATTTGTAACATGAATCTAGATTTTGGAATCTACAAGAAAAACCATGCAATAATTACCCAAGAATGGAATCAATCCATCAAGAATTGAGGAAATGACTCCCGGCCAGAAGTTGGATTGGTCGAGGAGAAAACAGATGACGGAATTCATCCCCAAGGACCAAGGCTCGACCCCCGGAAGACCCAACCAGGCCAAAACAATCCTTGCGACCCTGGTATTCAATGAATTAAGGATCATTGAGGGCTAAGGGTACTTTGGAATGGCACCCCAATGTGTTATTTCAAGAAAGGGCACTTTGGGCAGCCATCACCTCTGATAGTGGTGCTGCCAGCGGTAGATTTCCGTGGTTCATGGAAACGGCCATATCTCGGTCATTCCTCCATGGAATGATGCAGGTCTTGGTATAGTAGAAATCTTGAAAGATAAACTATACAATGCTGAGGTAATAATGCTCATCCCTGGCCCACACAAATCCATGCATGGCTCTGTGACCTCGGGTTGCCTGGGATGCATCATCATGTATGTATAGCCTTGTATGTTGACACTTGAATAACAAGAACAGTTCATTCCCACTTTGCCACACGTGTTCCCGTGCTCCCCCAAGACAATCCTATACCTCCACATATCGGAGAAGGTGTGTAACGACTTCCCCATGGTCCTCCTAGACACCGGTTGGTGCTTGCACCCTCCGGTTGAGGCTAACACACTGATTTACAACTGCTGCCTACTGAAACAGATGCATCTACGACAATCCTGGTTATGGCGTGCCCCTTCTCCCTGTCACCAGCGGCCATCTGCTGCGCGTACACCACTTGCAGGTCGCGCATGATCCAAGGCCAATCAAGAGGCTGCTTACACTCAGTGTAGAGATAAACTCACCCATAGTTGTAACAGTGGACAAAACGTCCACTACCACTACTCATCAACTGTTGCTGCTACTACTACTAATGTTACTATCCATTTTCATGTCCCTTTTTCCCCTTCTTCTCCTGTGATACCATTACAATTCCCTGAGCATGATCGCTCGAGATAGAGGAGGAGGAGGAGGAGGAAGCTGTAGAGCTGGGACTTATGAACTAGGACAGAGGAAAAGGATGAGTTAAAGTCTCTACTGTAACAAGTGGACTCTGTTGATGGGCGATAGCAGCCTCATGAGCCAATGTTACCTGGAGGAATTAGCAATGGGCGCAAGGAAACAGCTGTAATGACTTTGACAACTCAAAGAGTGCCACAGAGTCAAAGCACATAAAGAGATTCACGTGGTCTAAGTGTGTCCCCATCATGATGGTGTCAAGTGTCCACAGCTGCGTCCCGCCTCCGGTCCCAAGACGCGTGTAATTGTGCATCGTGTGTCTCCAGTAGTCAACTGCAAGATCCGTGGGACCCAGATGGAGGAATTGGAACTCACGTAGTCGAGACACCCTCGTGGCATGTGTCTCCGTAACAAGTGAGGTTAGAGTCTGCTCCCAGCCCTGGCGCGGGTCTGCTACATTCCTCTCGGTCTCACCTAGGAAGGGGCGGAAGTCAACCAGTCTCATGCGACATGGCATAGATCAGACCGTGCATCTCTCTTGCTGTTGTCTGGACTAGGGGAGTGTCACAGGTCTGATACTTGCTGTGGTAGTAGGGCCAGACACCCTCGAAATCGGTCCACACCTGAAACAGAGTCTCCCAGAAATCTAAGTCCTCCTCATTGTCGTAACAAGATCGAGGTGTCTCAAAGTCCAGTTGTCGCCACTCCATGGGGAGGAGGACCTCAGGCTTGGGAGATGGTGGATAAGGTAAAGGGAGACCACCAATGAGAGAAACGGCACAAATAGTAAATGTTGCTGAACGATGCACCTGATCCTGACGGCAAGAAGGTGGCGGCGTGAGAGTCTTTAACCCCAGACGCAGCTCACACATGCGCTCCTCAAGGACACGAATCTCGTCCTCATGTGTGTCATCCTCTATCTCCTCACCATCATCTCTGGTGTCAACTGATGATGAGGTGTCCTAAGGCCATATCATTGTGTAGGACGTAGACTACTGAATGGATTGTGCACCTCCAATAGAACCTCCTGGTGGCTACTGTGAGGCCATTGAATGACCCCTCAGTAACTCCGTGATCTCTTGTAGCACATCCATCTACCGCAACTACGGCCGGCAGATCCCATCCTGTATCCAAAAAAGCTTGTCAATTGCGAGTGACTGCGATTGTGGACTCATGATGCCCAAAGAGGAGGAAGAGGAGGGGTCTCCTAGCCCCTTGCCCTTGTCACGGACCGGTGCCATTGTGTTGCTCATTATGGAGTTAAACACAAAAATGATCCAAAAAAGAAGTTGACAGCGTTTCTCAAGGATTTGAAACCCTAACAGAAAATGATGTTTTGCCCCAGAAATTGCTGGCATAAGCTGCTGATGATGACTTCAGTACTTTTTTTTTAAGGCAGCGCTTTTTACAATGGTGCTTTTTTACACTAGCGTATTTTATGCCAGATTTTTTGGATTCATGTGGACTCTGCGTGACAAAAAAAAAGGGGATGACTGCATCACACCCTACTCGCGGCCATACAAGGGCTGCGCAGCTCTGCACAACTACTACAAAGCTTCTCCTTGACTGTGCATCAGTGTTGCTACACAACATGGATGAGCAGAGATTTTTGCACAGTAGCAGTGCTTTGTAAGACAGTAGCCGTTACTACTGCTTCAGGTCTGGTCGTGTTGTGGCCGCTACCACTACTGTTTTTTTGCTGTAGCAGCTGCCTCTACTGTGGTGGTTTTACTGCTGCTATTGCTAGTGTCTCTACAGCAGCTTTACTGCTGCTTCTGTGATGTTGCTATCTCTCTTGTTGTTGCTACACTATTGTTGCTGCTCACTGCTGTTAATTTCATTGTTGTTTCTAGCTGCTGCCACCGTTGTGTGCTGTCACTGCTCGCAAGCACCACTGCAAGCTGTTGCTGGGAGCTGCTTCTCCTTCCTTTCTTTTTTTTCTCTTCAAGGGTGGTAGCCAGGCACGGCTGCTGCTGCCACCCGGTGTTGTCACTGCCTCGCGGCATGACAGTTGTAGCTCGTCAGTGCCACAGTTCCGCTTGCTATGGTGGTGGCAGTTCCGTGGTCACGTCGATGCTACTGAGGTTGGGATGAAGTCTCTATTGCCAATGTCTTCTATGACGGGTCCCACGATATGTTGGAAATTTACCCCTCTGCATACCCAAGTGCGGTGCCGGGAGGCGCTGTCGAGCCTCCAGAGAGAGGAAAATCCTTGCGGTGGGATCTAGCGGCTCAAGGATTAATCCCAACCAAAAATGAATGATTGTCCTTGAAATTTGACGAGTTTCTGAATCCGGTGAAAATTTAATCATTAATATCAGACAAGTAACGAGGGAAATGTGAGCTTCCAAAGTTGGGGTCTGTGCGGTGGCTCAGGGTGTCGGCCGCGATTCGACTTCCGGTAAAAAATCTGCAGAAGTGAGTAACAAAAGTACATCTGGCGAATTACTCCCGGAGGACTGCTGAGTTGCTCCGGTTGATAATCCGCCGGATGTCATTAGTACAAGTTGTTTCCAGGGAACTTAGTCAAAATCCTGGCTCGGAGTTTGCGACTCAGGAACTTGGTCAAAATTCCGACTGCAGGTCCGCGGGCATGTTTCAAACCTTGTCAAACCCCATCATCAAACTCAACACAAAAGTAACCAAGGTGCGTCAAAACAGTGCAGGGGACCCATCCATCATGTGCACAGGGATCAGCGCCTCCAGAAGGGTGCTTCGCACGTGAAGGAAGGTGCCACAGCGTGTGCGCACCATGGAGGCGTTAGGCATTTTTGTGATGAGTGAGACATGCGCTTCGGCAAGCATAACTTGCGCTACACTTGGCCAAATCACACACAGTTTGGTGCGTTGAAGATCTCGTGACCAACCCTATAAATTTCTAAATCATTTCAATGTTTAAAAACTAACTCAAAAGTGTGAAATCTATTTTGCAAAACTGAATTTCTCTAAATTCCTACTCACATAGCGTGAGGCAACCAGAAAGCTCATGTTCAGTCTCGGATTCGTCCAAAAGGAAGAAGTGAACTACACGAGAAGATCAACCATGTTGGAACTGCCACCACATAGTTGTTTTTGTTTTCAACAAAGGGTTGTGAGTCCACTATTCTTACCCTCTCCAAGATGTTCACGCCTTCTGCAGCCCACGAGATTGTCCCCTTGGACAACGTCGCCGTGAATTCTGAGAACCTGTCGCAGAAGAGGCTGCAAAAATGGCATAGAAAGAGACGTAGCCCATCCGAACTTATGCAGGCACCCCTGGCTTTGGGCTATGGAGGTGGCAGTTTGAGATTCACCTCGTGCATAAGGGGTTGATGGATGTCGTGTTGGGAAAGGACGAGCTCGTCGAGATGACAGCTATGCATGAGGGGAAGCAGACCCTCACAAAGAAGAACACACAGGAGCTCATGCTCATGGTGTCCGGGACAGCCGAGTCCCAGTCGGGCTACTTCTAAGAATGCAAGCTGGCAGTCAGATCTTGGCAAAAAATCTGCGCTATCCACCAATCCCAGTCACTCACGAACAAAACCTTCACAATAAAGTGGCTCCTCACAGTAAGAATTGCATAGGGAGATAATGCCATCTCTTTCATATAGCAGATCGAATCGCTTGCCTCACAGTATAACAACGTGGGGTGGAAGATTGACACGCAAATACAGGCGTTGGCCCTCCTCATGGCCAATCCTGACAATTGGGGATCACTCATCACCGTCCTTGGAGGATGGCCGGAGGACAAGCTCACCTATGGCGTGGTCACAGAGTACATCCGCGACAGAGCTGTGGAGAGGCCAAGTCTTCCTCATTGGCCCATGTCACCATAACACATGATGGCAGAAGCAGGGGTAAATGAAGTGGCAGAAATGGCGATGGCAAGAAAGCCGCCAAGAAAGGTACGTGTCACAATTACAGCAAGGATGTCCATTGCGCCCGTAAGTTCTCAGAGGAGGCGAACGCCGGCGGCAAGAACATCAAAGGAAAATGGCTCTTCAATGGCAGCAAGAACCACATCTTCAAGAAGGCCGACATACGGTGCCTGGACTCGGGGGCCAAGGAGCACATCAAGGTCGAGAAGGTGGGGTTTTTCAGCTACAAGAAGTCCTCTAAGTCAATGGTGGTCGCATACGGCAAAATCAAGCCGGCGGCCGGCCAAAGTGACATGGAGGTGGAATTCGTGGTGGGTGGTAAAAACTCGTTGTGTGTAATTCGTGACGTGCAGCATGTCCCGGGTCTGTCAGACATTTTGAGTTTCAGTGGCTTGACAGAAAGGTGCAATGCACAATGACGACGGCGGCAAGGTCGTGCTAGAGGCGAAGCGCGAGGGCGGTCTCTACACCGTGGAGACCAAGGTGATCCATGCGGCATCGGACACATCAGACTCACAAGAGCGCATCGTCAACATGGCCAAGGGAGGAAGTGCTGATCTAGAGCTTTGGGACTGACGTTTAGGGAATGCAGCGCCTGCAATCGTTAAGAAGATGGTGAAGTACAAAGTGTCGTGCGGCCTTGTCATCAATGGTGCAGCAAACGCGGTAGCAGATGCAGTGCCGCACAAAAAGTACGAGCCTTGCATTTTGTGCAAGGCATGGCACAAGCCGTTGAATGAGAATGCAGCTCAGGCATAGGACCTGCTAGAGGTCAAGTAGAACGACGTGTGTGGACCATTCAAAACATCGTCCAACAGCTGCTTGAGATACTTCGTCACCTTGACTCCTGCAGCAGGAAGCTCTTTGTGTACTTCATGAAGCAAAAAGACGAGGTCCTGGAGTGACTGAATGAGTACGTCGCAGTGGTGGAGAGGCAGGCTGGCCGGAAGGTCACAGCGCTACGCAAGAATAATGGCATAGAATGCATGGACTATAGTGGGTGGATCAAGCAGCAGGAAATCAAGTGGGAACCCACTACGCCGTACTCGTCCCAATCTAACGGAGTGGTGGAGTGGGTGCACCAGACGCTACTAAACATGGTGTGGACCATGCTTGTAGATGCGGGGTTACCACGAGGATTTTGGGAGGAGGTTGTGTTGGAAAATTCCTATCTCTATCACTTCTCCTCCCACTGCAAATCTGACCACACCAGCGGAAAGCTCACGTCAGCATCTTCTTTCCTTCCAAGTTTCAGCATCATCCAACGGTCAGATTTTGAGCAATAGGCAAAAGAAGAAAAGTGGCATAGCTTATGCCACAACTGGCAAAAAGAGAAAAAGTAACATACTCTGGGCTGAGGGACGTGGATCAACAAAAGCCGGAGAGCCGAGAGAGAGGACACCTCTCTCTCTCTCTCTCTCTCTCTCTCTCTCTCTCT
>SZWC01003172.1:134290-145643 GCA_023375785.1 Penium margaritaceum | reverse complement strand
CCCCCCCCCCCCAAATCTCCTGTCTGTCCTAAATGGTGGGGCATGGTATGGCTGTAGGCAGGCCTCTTTAGGCGTCCCACTAATCCATCCGCGGCCCTGACTACTCTGCTCTACTTGTCCTACGACACTGGTGATATGGACATGAACTCCCTATATTCCGGCATGATTTGCGAAAGTCTATGGAATGGCTCTGGATGCAAGGACCGAGAGTGCAAACACTGGCTCTTCTCAATCTCCTATGCTGACGTGGCAATTGTGGAGCAGCGGGGTTGGATGTCGAGGACCGAGAGATCAAGAGAACAGTTTTGTAAAGGAGCAGATCGACGGTGAGTGATCACGGGGAAAGGGACGGGCTGAGTACAGCCGTCGATCAATCGAGAGTGTGAGCACTGGCTCCTCTCGCGTGGATGAGTACCGAGGGCGCTGGGTGTCCGCCAACCTCGGTTTCTCAAGACCGGCGTCCCGTACGGCCGTGGCTGCCAAAGATCAGACACCGGAGTACCAGACTGTCTGAGGCTCGATGAAGCACCTCGCTACTTTGTGTTTCCTAGCTCTAGACTAGCATAAATAGGCAGCAACTCCATTTGTACATTGCTTCGTCAATAGTCAACCATTTTGGGCATACAACCTATCGTTGGAATTGGCAAGAGACAAGTCGTGTATTGGTGCACAGTGAGTAGCCTCTTGGTAACCATGCAATGTGTGAAATCAGGCACAAGTGTTTGTGTAGTGTTTCACTGATTCTTCAGTGTGTATGGGAGGAGGTATATAAGTCTCACAACACTTCAAAGGTCCTGGAAGGAACTCCAATTTCTAAGGTTGTACGTACAGCAAGCTACACCATCAACCTCATCCCAACAGCAATGCTGAAGGGTAAGGGCAGCTAGAAGACACCGCAGGAGGTTTAGAGCGGGTGCAAGCCAAACATGGTACACCTGAACGTGTTCGGGTGCAAGGTGCACGTGATAGTGCAAGCGGCACAGCGACACGATGGAAGATGGAACTACGGGCAAAGCCGTGCTTGTTCCTCGACTACGAGAATTTATGGTCAATCACCCCTAAAAAATACACTCATCATAAAGTGTATATAAAAAATGCATGCCTTCAGAAGGTTCATGGTACTTTCGTGGAGAATGTAACACAACTTCATATTCAATATATGTTCATAGACATACAAATGTATTTGAATGCTTGAACACACAAAACTTCGTAGAAAGTTTGCCAAATAAAATAAAACACATAATAAAATCCATGGTTAAGTGCCTTACAACTCCACTTATACATCGCGGTAGAAGACGTACATTTGTACTTATACATGAAATGTGTTAGAACTGTAAGGCATAACAGTGCCTAATTTCTTGAACCAAAATATGAAAGAACCACAATCCTCCCGAAGTCACATCTGAGGGGTTTGGGTTTTTTTTTTGCTTGCCTGGGCTCCTGTTGGGCCCCGCTACCGCGGGACCCAGCAGGTTCCCTTCTATCGTGGGGGGGCTTTCGGACTCTACATGCAAACCATTCACAAAAATATTCTAAGGTACAATCTTGGATGTTGTACGATACATGTCCTGTTTTACAGCTCAAATACACTATGGGGGGGGGNCCAAAACGTGAAAGAACCACAATCCTCCCGAAGTCACATCTGAGGGGTTTGGGTTTTTTTTTTGCTTGCCTGGGCTCCTGTTGGGCCCCGCTACCGCGGGACCCAGCAGGTTCCCTTCTATCGTGGGGGGGCTTTCGGACTCTACATGCAAACCATTCACAAAAATATTCTAAGGTACAATCTTGGATGTTGTACGATACATGTCCTGTTTTACAGCTCAAATACACTATGGGGGGGGGAGGGGGGGGGGACGACGTGGTGACCGATTGGATATCGTCTCGCTTCACTATCGCAAAACTCTGTCGAAAGTATCTGTTGTCGACATCGTCTACTGTCAAATGTCGGTGGTCACTATGTGAAGATCGTTCATTGCTGCTGTGTACAAACTTCTTCCGTTAGATCTTCATCGTCGATATCCGTACATCGATAATTTCTACATTTGGTATCAGAGCAGGTGGTGCAGACAAGGCTCCAACTTCATGGTACTAACAAGTGGCGGCAATGGAGAGCATTTCGAGATACCAATTGTTTACGGCGATGACTATCCTACGTGGGCATTCAATATGCGCATGGTCTTTCTCAACAAGGGACTGTGGGGCATGTTGTCTGAACCACCCATGGAAACACTTCAAATCAACGCCTTAGAAGAAGAAAAGACCACATGGTAACGACGGTGTGACCAGACATTTTCCATTCTGGCTATGCAACTCACGGAACGCCTCAAATTTTTGATTTGCGACAGCAACGACACCCTGTGCCCTATGAAGGCATGGAAGGCACTGAAGACTCGTTAGTAGAGAACCAACGATGTTGAACTTGGTGATCTCCTCACAACCTTCCATACTCAAAGAATGGAAGAGGGAACAAGACTAGAGGATCACATTAACCATCTCAAGGACCTCGCCACCAAGTTCATTGCAATGGGTGAACCCATTTCTGATCGAATCATGATCCTAACCCTTTTCCATGGACTCCCTGCCAGATTCAAGGACACCATCAACAGGCTTCAGAGATACAGAGATCAAGGAAGCTCAGTGGCCTCTCAACTGACAGCCATTCCAGAAGCCATTGCTGCTGCCGCCGGTTCCTCTGCTCCAGCAGCTGGAGCAGCAGCAGCAGCGGCGATACAAGTTGCCAAAGGTCTTGAGTTGACTCTGGAGAAGGCCATTGAAGAACTATCCAAAGACGAAGATTTATACGCAAAGGATAATGGTGGAGAAGCTGCTCTGGCAGCCAAGTTCCAAAGTCAGCGGACTAAGAAGTTTGCAAGCTATGGAAATGGGCCACCGACAAGTCGAGGAACCATGGCATCCACATCAACATGCTACCCACAAGCACAAGGAGCACACTTTTTTCCCTTTTTGTGCCACCTGATGACAGAATTTGTTGGACCTGTGGACAGAAAGGGCATATACAACTGGACTGCCCAAAGAAGAGGCAACAGGGACGATTTCCGGGATGGCTTCAAGGACGCCAACAACGTCGTCCCAGCCATCAAGCATATCTTGCCGACATCAGATGACAAGAAAAACAGAGCTGCAAATTTATCAAGTATTCTTGCCAATGTTTCAGCTCTTGTGGGAGATATTAGTGTGATCTCGCAGCTCATCAACCAAGAGAATGAGAGTGATTAAAACACAGATCTGCCTCACATATCACTTTTCACAACTCCAAAAGGGCCCAAATCGCAAGATCTTGACATGAATAAGGATGGAGAAATTTTTTAGGAACTTGCCATGTACACTATTGACAGTGTTTTCTTGGCGGCTGGTGGGATACTCGCATGGATTCTTGACTCAAGATGCACAAGGCACATAACGTGCAAACACGATTGGATCAATAGTATTTCCAGTTCAAAAAATTTAAAACGAGTCCGTGTTGGTGATGGCCGCGTCATTCCAGCCTACGGCAAAGGCACTGTGTGTGTCAACATTCAGATCCAAGGAAAAACAGCTACACATACATTCAACGATGTGCTTTACGTTCCTGACTTGGCAGCAAAACTCCTCTCTGTCACTCAGCTTAATGACAGGGACTACCAAGTTCTACTTGACACAGACAAAAACTGCAAAGTCCTGGACAAAAATCTTCAACTGGCTCCATTGGCATCCCGAGTAGGAAATCTAACCTTGCTCAACACAGCTCCTGCAGAACACAACATCTCAGAAGTAACTGGAATGGCTTTCATGGCAAGCAAAAGCAACCATATTCCATCAGCCACAACTCCTCCAACCCCAGCACAAGTTCAAGCTCTTGAATTGTGCCAAAAAGAGACATGCTCACGTGAACCACACTACGCTGCAGTGGATGGCAAAGGAGGTACTCGTGCACAACCTTCCCTCCACATGGGAACCATTATCTCCTGACAAACTTTCTGACGGATGTTTAACAGGTGAGCACAAGTATCAGGAATGCTGTCCTGGCGTGCCCTGAACTGCCAAAGTGTCCACGGCTTCTTAGTGCAAAGAGACTTCCAAGGGAGGTGTGTGCTTTGGGTCGCCACAACACCAAGTGCAGAATTCTGGCAGAACAAAAATTACGGAAACTGAGAAGGGCTACGAATCATTAATGGTTAGTTATTTTGGTGAGATGACATCAGATTCTTATAGCCTGTGACCTGAGCTTTCCAACGCATCCAAGCACACCCAAAACGGAGCAGTATAGCCCCTGCTACGCCCATCCAAGCAACCCTTGGTGGAGCCGCCTTTGGCTGCCGCCGACGTGAGTCGTCTCCGACACGAGCCGACGACGGCTCGAAGTGCCTTTCTTTGATTGACAAGTCAAAGGGCGGTTCGAACTGGTCCAGGGGACNGAAGGGCTACGAATCATTAATGGTTAGTTATTTTGGTGAGATGACATCAGATTCTTATAGCCTGTGACCTGAGCTTTCCAACGCATCCAAGCACACCCAAAACGGAGCAGTATAGCCCCTGCTACGCCCATCCAAGCAACCCTTGGTGGAGCCGCCTTTGGCTGCCGCCGACGTGAGTCGTCTCCGACACGAGCCGACGACGGCTCGAAGTGCCTTTCTTTGATTGACAAGTCAAAGGGCGGTTCGACCTGGTCCAGGGGACCTCCCTGGTTGCTTCCTCTAGGGCCTTGGGATCTATGGAGCCAGTTGGAGCTGAACACGGACCACCGGCGGTGGAGTATCCCGTCACACCGGACGGGTACCAGATTCCACCCGCCTCACCACCCGAACTTTGGGTAGGGATAGCTCTCTGAATTCTCAACCAAATCGAGCAACTGAAAGCTCAAAATCGCATGGTGAAATCCAAGGAGTCCAAATCTGCAATCAAATTGGACATCTAACCACTTTCCAGTGGTCGGACCAGGAAAACGGCAAACGGCAACCATGGCAGGGGCACTTTTTAACAATCTCCCCCATGCACCTTCCATGCCGGATGCCTCATGTTCACTCTTTACTCGTCCGCTCCTGCGCCTTCAAGCCCTTCACAGCTTGTCAATCCAAGCCCTGCAAGGCTGATGACGTGCCGATCTTGGGGCTACGCCTTGGTTAAGCAATCTGCAAGCATGTGCTTTGTGCTGCAATGTTGCAGCACAACCTGTCCCTTCTCCACCATGTCGCGCGCGTAGTGGTAGCACACGTCAATGTGCTTCGTCCTCCTGTGCTGCGTCGGGTTGTTGGTCAGCCAGATGGAGCCAGTGTTGTCCTCTTGAACCACCGTAGGCTCCTGCTGCAGCACGCCCAGCTCCCCCAGTAACCTGCGGAGCCACACCGCTTCCTTGACTGCCTCAGCCAGAGCGACGTACTCCGCCTCCACTGTGGAGGTGGCCACGCAGTCCTGCTTCCTGCTGTACCACGAGACCACTGCACCTGCGAGGAAGAACACATAGCCAGAAGTGGACTTCCTCTTGTCCACATCGCTGCCGTAGTCCGCGTCAGTGTAGCAGACCAGCCGCAAGGGGTCTGATCTCCCCTTTCCGTCGTACTTCAGGTGCGCGTGCCGCGTTGCCTGCAAGTACCGGAGGGTGCGTTTTGCCGCCTGCCAGTGTAGTGGCCCAGGGTTGGCCACATACCTGCTCAACTGGCCCACCGCATAGGCCAAGTCCGGCCGAGTCGCCACCATGGCATACATCAGGCTGCCCACCACAGATTGGTAGGGCACCTCCGCCATGTCCTCCTTCTCCTCTTTGGTTTGCGGCGCCATCGCCGCACTCAGCTCACAGCTTGTGGAGACCGGACTGCCCACTGGTTTGCAGTCCTCCATGCCGTACCGCTTCAAGACCTCGGCCACGTACTTGACCTGCCCCAGCTCAAGCGTGCGCGCCCTCCGGTTTCGCGTGATGCTCACCTCGAGGTAATACTCCAGCTCCCCCATGTCTGTCATCTTAAATCTGCTGCTCAGCTGCTCCTTGAGCTACTGCAAAGCCGCCAGATCTGATGAACACAGGATCAGGTCATCCACGTAGAGTGCGACAATCTGATGGAGTCCCTTGCTGTGCCGCACGTACACGCTGTGGTCTGACTCACAGCACTTGAAGCTGAGCTCCGCCATGTAGCCGTCCATGTGTTGGTACCAGCACCTGGGCGCCTGTTTTAGCCCGTACAAGGCCTTCCGCAGCTTGCACACTTTGCCCTCCGGCGCATCCACCCCCTCCGGCACCTCAAGGTAGATCTCCTTGTCGATGATGCCGTTCAGGAATGTCGTCTTGACATCCATTTGGTGGATCTCCATGTCCTTTGCGGCTGCCACCATGAGGATCATCCGGATGCTTGTGAACTTGGTGACGGACGCGAATGTCTCATTGTAGTGTTCGTCTTTCCGCTGTGCGTACCCCTTCGCCACTAGCCGCACCTTATACTTCTCCACCTTGCTGTCCTTGGTGAGCTTCACATTGAACACCCACTTGGAGCTGATCACCTTCGCCCCCTCAGGCCGATCCACCAACTCCCAAGTGCTGTTCTCAGCAAGGGACGCTAGTTCAGATTTAATTACTATGTCCCACTGCTGCCCGTCAGGCCGTGCAAGCGCTTCTTGCATGGTTGTCGGCTCCGTTGCGGCTGCCATCATGCACCGCGCCATGCCGACCCAGCGGCCCGTGCTTCATCATACCGCTTTGTCGCATTCCGCTGCCTCCAGCTGCGACGCGGCGACCTTGGTGACGCTGGCTGCTGGTCCTGCTGCTGCTCTGCTGTAACGTTGTCCTCGGCCGCGGGCTCCCCCGCATCGGCTGCTGCGTCCTGCGCTCCAGCGGCACCTGCACCTGCTGCATTACCCTGCTGCGCTCCAGCACCTTCATCCTCCAAGACCCGTCATTGACCTCTGCAGCCGCCGGCTCCTCCTCACGCTCAAGGAGTTGGAACCACTCCCCTTGCTTTGGAGAGTGCGCTGCGTCGATGTCTTTGCTGCTGCTGCAGTAGCTCTGCTGCTCATCAAACGTGACGTTGCGGCTGGTGATGACGACCTGCGTCTGTGGATCAAAGGGCCGGTATGCCTTGAGCGCACTCTCGTATCCAACAAACGCATACGCCTTTGCACGTGGGTCCAGTTTGGAGTCTTTTCTTTGCGGCCTGCACCAACGCGTGCGCCTTGCACCCGAATTCCTTCAGGTGCGCCACGCTTGGTTTGCACCCGCTCCAAGCCTCCTGCGGCGTCTTCCAGCCGCCCTTCCCTTTCAGCACTGCTGTTGGGGTGAGGTTGGTGATGTAGCACACCGTACTCACGGCCTCGGCCCACAGGCTCCGTGGCAACTTTACGTCCACGAGCATTGTCCGCGCCATGGTGAGTAGCGCCTGGTTCGCACGCTCCGCCACGCCATTTGACTGAGGCGTGTACGGAGTGGTCGGCTGCCACTCAATCCCCTGCTCCTTCAGCCACCCTCCGCAGCCCACGTACTCACCGCCATTATCGCTGCGTGGCGCTCTGACCTTGCGGCCAGTGTGCCTCTCCACTGCTGCGACGTACTTCTTCAGCCGGTCCAGCACCTCGCTCTTCCGCTTCATGAAGTAGACATGGAGTTTTCTGCTGCAATCGTCGATGAAGGTGACAAAGTACCGTGCGCCCCCAATGGACGGCGTCTTGATCGGTCCGCACACATCACTGTGCACGACCTCAAGCAGGTTCTCGGCCCGCCGTTGTCCGTCTTCAAATGGCTTGCGCTTCGCCTTGCCCATGTTGCAAGGCTCGCACTTGTGCTCTGTGGAATCTGCTGCTGTGTCTGCTACACCGGTGATGTTGAGGCCACGAACCATGTCGCGCTTCGCCATCTCTTGCACGACTGCGGGCGACAAGTGCCCCAGTCGCGGATGCCACAGCTGCAGGTCTGCTCCCCCGCCTTTAGCAAGGTTGACGACGCGTGCTGGCAGGTCTGCTGCGTCTGTTGCCGAGGGGATGACCTTGGTCTCAACGATGTAGAGGCCTCCCTCGCGCTTCGCCTCGAGCACGACCTCGCCACCGCCGTCCATCCGCACGACTGCACCTTTCCTGCGGAAGAGCACTTCATACCCCTTGTCTGTCAAGCGGCTCACACTCAAAATGTCAGTCAGGCCGGGGACATGTTGCACGTTTTGGATAACACATTGCGCCTTTTTACCACCAACCACCACCTCTACGTCCACATCACCTTGGCCGGCCGCAGGTTTGACCTTGTCGTTGGTGGTCACCATGGACTTTGCAGACTTGGTGTAGTTGATGACCCCCACCTTCTCGACTTGGGTATGCTCCTCCGCACCTGAGTTGAGGCACCACCGGTTGGCGCCCTTCAGGTCGTGGTTTCTTGTGCCGTTGAGGAGCGCCTTCTTGCCTTTGTCGCCCTTGCCGCCGGACTGCGCCTCCTCCAGGCACTCCTTGGCCCAATGGCCCTCCTTGCCACAGTTATGGTATGCACCCTTCTTGGCGCCCTTCTTGCCGCCACCCTTACCACCACCTCGCTTGCCGCAGCTGCTGCCACCCTGCGTTTTGGTGACCAGGGCAGTTGAGGATGACGAGGTCTCGCCACAGCTCCGACGGTGCACCTTGTTGCGGATGTACTCGGCGACTGCGCCGTAGGTAAGTTTATTCTCCTCCCAACCTCCCAGCACGGTGATGAGAGGACCCCAACTGTCGGGTAGAGCCATGAGGAGCGCCATTACCTGCATCTTCGTGTCAATCTTCCACCCCACATCATTGCATTGTGAGGCAAGAGACTCGATCTGCTGCATGGCAGAAATGACATCCTCACCCTCCTCGATCCTCACCGTCAAGAGTCGCTTCATTGNACCAGGGCAGTTGAGGATGACGAGGTCTCGCCACCGCTCCGACGGTGCACCTCGTTGCGGATGTACTCGGCGACTGCGCCGTAGGTAAGTTTATTCTCCTCCCAACCTCCCAGCACGGTGATGAGAGGACCCCAACTGTCGGGTAGAGCCATGAGGAGCGCCATTACCTGCATCTTCGTGTCAATCTTCCACCCCACATCATTGCATTGTGAGGCAAGAGACTCGATCTGCTGCATGGCAGAAATGACATCCTCACCCTCCTCGATCCTCACCGTCAAGAGTCGCTTCATTGCGAAGATCTTTTTGGCTGGGGATGTTGATTGGTGAATGGAGCAGAGCTTCTTCCACGCGTCGGCTGCCAGCTCGCAGCCATGGATATAGCCCCACTGAGATTCATGCAGTGCTGACAACAGGAGCATCAGCGCCTCCGTGTTCTTCTTCGCGAAGGCCATTTTCTCCTCGTTCGTTGCAGTCGCATCTTGAACCTCCGTGCCCTTCATAAGCTCCAGCAGTCCCTTGTGCGCGAGGTAGATCTCAAAATTCCACCGCCACAGCCCAAATCCAGGGCCACCCATGTACTTTTGGATGGGCGAGGACTCCGGCTTCTGCGCCATGTTGAACTTCTGCGATGGACAGTCTCAGAGTGCGACGGCGACGTCGCCCGGAGCGACACTCTCGTGCGTTGCGGAAGCCGTGAACGTCTTGGTAGGCAGGTCAGGGCAGTGGGCCCATAACCCTTTGTCAGGAATGCTGTCCTGGCGTACCCTGAACTGCCTAAGTGTCCACAGCTTCTTAGTGCAAAGAGACTTCCAAGGGAGGTGTGTGCTTTGGGTCGCCACAACACCAAGTGCAGAATTCTGGCAGAACACAGATTACGGAAACTGAGAAGGGCTGCGAATCATTAATGGCTAGTTATTTTTGGTGAGATTACATCAGATTCTTATATCCTATGACCTGAGCTTTCCAACGCATCCAAGCACGCCCAAAACGGAGCAGTAAAGCCCCTGCTACGCCCATCCAAGCAACCCTTGGTGGAGCCGCCTTTGGCTGCCGCCGACGTGAATCGTCTCCGACACGAGCCGAAGACGGCTTGAAGCGCCTTTCTTTGATTGACAAGTCAAAGGGCAGCTCGACCTGGTCCAGGGGAAATCCCTGGTTGCTTCCTCTAGGGCCTTGGGGTCTATGGAGCCAGTTGGAGCTGAACACGGACCACCGGCGGTGGAGTATCCCGTCACCCCGGACGGGTACCAGATTCCACCTGCCTCACCACCCGAACTTTGGGTAGGGCTAACTCTCTGAATTCTCAACCAAATCGAGCAACTGAAAGCTCAAAATCGCATGGCAAAATCCACGACGTCCAAATCTGCAATCAGATTGGACATCCAACCACTCTCCAGTGGTCGGACCAGGAAAACCGCAAACAGCAACCATGGCAGGGGCACTTTTTAACAACAAGCAGGCATCTTTCATATCCTATGACAAATCCAGTTCATCAGCACCGCTTGAGCTTATTCACGTGGATCTCTGCTATGTGAAGGAACCCTCTCTCAGCAACAAGCACTATTTTCTGGTGCTACTAGACGATTACACCCACATGGTGTGGGTGAAAGTGCAGCGATTAACATCAGAGGTTCCAGGTATTCTCAAGACCTCGATCAAGCTCGTTGAAAACAAGAAGAACCTGTCTGTCAAGAAGATTTTCAGCGACAATAGAACATAAATCATCAATGCCACTCTGTCCGCCTTCTACGTAGCAAAAGGAATTCAACACTAACTTACCGTTCCTTATATTCCACAACAAAATGGACAAGCTGAGTGCATGAACCAAACCCTACTCGAACGCACACGCACCATGGTGCACACTGTTGGGCTAACCTCTGTGTTTTGGGCAGAAGCACTATCAACAGCAACGTACATCACCAGTAAGCTGCCCATGACCAAGCTACCAGCTGGAACTGCTACATGTTGAATGTTTTTGCCCCTTGTTCAGTGTTGTAGGACGGATCAGGAATGCTCTGCCCCTTGTGGAGGTATGACCCCTAGATCCGTTGTAGTGTGACTCAACTATGCTCTGTCTCTTGTGAGATATGACCTGTGAGTACACCATGTGGGTGAGTGGTTACCTTGGCCATTTTGTTGATTTGGCCAAGTGAGAGGTCATGAGGTCAATCCTGGCCCCATGCATATCTTGTTTGCTGTGGAAGCTTCCAAGAAAGAAAGTCCGTAGCTTCTTGGACGCTACATGGTTGGTCTGTCACCTTGACACTAGGATGCTTATGTGTCAAGCCCACAGTGCAAGTCTATTGGTGACGTGGCTGGTTCAGGCCACTTCCCAGGAATGTGCTTTTGAGTTCTAGGACTGGACAGACAGCTATAAAAGGACTTGTCTTGCATGCTGATCAATCAACCCTTGCTTGATGCTCTCTTGCGTATTGACGACTTGAGCTCTTCTTGAGATGTAATGCTAAGGCGTTAGTACTCTTGAAGGTGAAGTGTATGCCTGATTAAGTTTGGGGTGCATGACACAT
>SZWC01003172.1:116392-126417 GCA_023375785.1 Penium margaritaceum | reverse complement strand
GCCGCAGGAGGTTTAGAGCGGGTGCAAGCCAAATGTGGTACACCTGAAGGTGTTCGGGTGCAAGGCGCACGTGATGGTACAAGCGGCACAGCGACGCGATGCAAGATGGAACTGCGGGCAAAGCCATGCTTGTTCCTCGACTACGAGAATTTATGGTCAATCACCTCTAAAAAATACGCTCATCATAAAGTGTATATACAAAACGCATGCCTTTAGAAGGTTCATGGTACTTTCGTGGAATATGTAACACAACTTCATTTACAATATCTGTTCATATACATACAAATGTATTTGAATTCTTGAACACACAAAACATCGTAGAAGGTTTGCCTAATAAAATAAAACACATAATAAAATCAATGGTTAAGTGCCTTATAACTCCACTTATAGATCGCAGTAGAAGACGTACATTTGTACTTATACATGAAATGTGTTAGAACTGTAAGGCATAACAGTGCCTATTTCTTGACCCAAAATGTGAAAGAACCACAATCCTCCCGAAGTCACATTTGAGGAGTTTGGGTTTTTTTTTTCTTGCCCGGGCTCCTGCTGGGCCCCGCTACCGCGGGGCCCGGCAGGTTCCCTTCTATCGTGGGGGGGCTTTCGGACTCTACATGCAAACCATTCACAAAAATACACTAAGGTACAATCTTGGATGTTGTACGATACATGTCCTGTTTTACAGCTCAAATACACTATGGGGGGGGAGGGGGGGGACGACGTGGTGACCAATTGGACGTCGTCTCGCTTCACTATCACAAAACTCTGTCGAAAGCATCTGTTGTCGACATCGTCTATTATCAAATTTCGGTTGTCACTATGTGAAGATCGTTCATTGCTGCTGTGTACGAACTTCTTCCCTTAGATCTTCATCGTCGATATCCGTACATCGATAATTTCTACATTTGGTATCAGAGCAGGTGGTACAGACAAGGCTTCAACTTCATGGTACTAACAAGTGGCGGCAATGGAGAGCATTTCAAGATACCAATTATCTACACAAGTTTCCATTGCATGAACAAAGATACACTGACCAGCTACACTCTTCCAATACACTCTAGCCTTTTGGGGGGGGAATAGATCAAGTGACGGCTCTGACCCCCCCCCCTCCCCCAATGGTAAAAGTGTACTGGGCGAGTGTATCTGATGGACATGGAAAAATGTGCACTAGTGTACAATACACTCGTGAACAAATATGATGGTCAGCACGATAAACGCCCCGCTACACTGCCCCCTTATACTTGTTACCTTGCAGGGGGGAGGGGGGTGGCGTCCGATAGCAAGAGAGTTATGAAAAAAATTTGGAACATATCACGCGACAAATTGGTGACCGTCTCGTCATACGTTCTCTCCATGCAAAACCTTGAGAGCTACATCGGCATCGTCAATTGCTAAAGATCAACAATGCAAGTGTGTACATGGGCTGTTGGCCTCAACAACACAAATGTACTTTTGTTGTTGTGTATCGCACAAAGTAAATACACTGATGAGCTTGTCAATGCGCCGGATAGCAACGGTCTAGAAACCGGGTCCCGACATGGGAGGCCGCCAATCGCTCTTGGTATTGCAACCAAGATAACATATCACCCTTGAACGAGGGAACCACACTTTAGGTTCGTTTGGTTTGCAACCTCACGAAGTCCGCATGTTGGTCTTTAGTGTCTACCTTTGGTTGGACACTCTGTGAGGAGTCTCAAAGGCAAGAAATGTAAATGGATGCATGCAGGGCACAGGCTTTTATACTTGCAGAGCATTGCTAATGCTTCTGCTCATAGTGGCTCCACAGGAACCAACCTTAGCCTACAGTCCTACTTGGCGCATCCTAAGACCGCCAAGTGTCATCCTCAAGGCAGGCTCTAGTAAGCTTCTTAGAGGCTTCCTGTCCCATTTTGGGCCACAAAAAAAAATGTAGCCATCGCGGGATTTGAGCCCACGACCCTTGAGCTCCGGCGCCTGTCCCAACTAGGCCACAATGTTGTGTTTCCTATGATGATCTCCAGGGGACATACCCATTATGGGCAGTTCATTCCTGGCCTATCTCAGAACAGACCAGGGGGGTGTACTCCATAGAGCAGTGCACGCTTTGTCTTTCCATGCAACCAGCAAGCTAGCCAGTGGACAAGGTGCATACCATTCAACAAATCTCTCCCTTGCACCTCTGTCCATCTGACGCTCACTGGGCTCCATCGATGCCTTGGCACTCACCCTTCCTCTGTCGAACTCCTCATGCCGAATCCACGAATTCCTGCATACTGCAAGTCGCTCTCCAGCGGCTTGGTCATGCAATCAGCAAGCATACTCTTGGTTTTGTAGTGCTGCAAGTCCACCACTTTCTTCATGACCAGGTCACGTGAGTAGCGGTAACGTATGTCGATGTGCTTTGTTTGCCAGGAGATTATCTCATCTGCAGCCATCGAGATGGCGCTCATGTTGTCCACGTGTACAATCGTGGCATCCTCCTTTGGCACTGTCATTTCGCCAAGCGAGATGCGCAACCACTGAGTCTCCTTGCACAACTTAGACAGAGCAACGTACTCTGCCTCAGCCGTGGACACCGAAACATAATCCTGCTTCCTGCTGGCCCATGAGATGACAGCGCCATTCAAGATGTACACATATCCAGAGATGGATTTCCGGTCGTCAAGATTTCCTCCCCAGTCAGCATCAGTGTAGCACTTCAGGCGGAGGGGGTCCGAACCCTCTTAGCCTCCAAGGACGAGGCCCATGTGACGCTTATTTTGCAGGTAGCGCAAGATGCGCTCGACTGCCTGCCAATGTTGTGGCCCTGGGTTGGCCACGAACCTGCTCACTTGTCCCACAGCATAGCAGATGTCCGGACGAGTACCGACCATGGCATACATGATGCTGTCCACGGTGGACTGGTAGGGGATTTCTTGCATCTCCCTTTGTTTTGCTTCATTTCTTTGTGACATTGAGGCCTTTAGTTTTCCATCGGTCGTCATTGGGGTACTGACAGGTTTGCAGTCTTCCATGTGATAGCGCTTTAGTACCTCACCTATGTATTTGGTTTGGTTGAGTTCGATGGTGCCTGTTGCTTGATTGTAGTGGATGGCGATCCCGAGGTAGTACTCGAGAGGACCAATGTCCTTCATTTTGGGCCTTTTCCTGAGGTCAGACTTCAGCTCATCCAGCAGCTCGACCAAAGAAGAGCAGATGGTCAGATCATCCACACAGAGTGCAACGAGCATCAGCCCACTCCCATCATCGCGCACGTACATGCTCGGATCATTTTGGCAATGTGCGAAGGAGAGACCAGTCATGAAACCGTCCATCTCTTTGTACCATATCCTTGGGGCCTGTTTCAGCCCGTAGAGCACTTTCACCAACTTACACACCTTGCCCTCGGGAGCTTTGACTCCTTCGGGCACCTCCATCAGCACTGCCTTGTCTAGCTTCCCATAGAGGAAAGCTGTCGTGACGTCCATCTGGTGTATCTCCAGGTTCTTTGTGGCTATGACGGTAAGGAGAGGAGGTATGGTTAATCACCCCCATTTCATACACTTGATTTCCTATGTACAGTACACTTCTTCATGTTCAGTTCCCAGAAGTTTACTAGCATGTACCCACTTGCTACATCACTAGTTTCTCAGTGAACAAGTAGGATCGTGTTTCAGATATGTTTGGATAATTTGAAATGACTATGATCCGTCAATTTTCAAATATACGTTATTGTTTACAAGCTAACATATTTTTGTCCTGAAAACTCAACAAGGGTATATCTACGAGACACAGCTGGTTCAAAAACACGGAAACAGAATAGAGATCACCATTCGCAGGTGAAAAGGACATGCGGTCACTTGTCTTAAGGTTCGCAAGTGCCTTGAACGTGATTCGCTCAAAGTCAACTACTGCCCCCCCCCCCACCACGAGTACCGAATGCATTTGGATGATGTATCGGGCAATGTATTGTAGAGACCCTGATAACTGTACACATACGTATTTTCCTGTCTTGCCCTCTCTCCCTTACCCCCCCCCCAACACGTCAAATGAATTGGGGGAGTGTATCGGGGGTTTGTATCATAAGCTAGATCAAAATAAAACACATATGTATATATACACTTGTGTACTATTTCATACCCCTTCAGATACACTTCGCAATACTCGGCCCCAATACAATTAGTCTTCTTGGGGGGGTGGGGAACGACCTCTCCCCCCACTCCCCCCTCAAAAATTAGAAATTTATTTGGTGTGTGTATCTGCAGTTGTATCGGATACACATTCAAAGGCATACATATGTGTATTCCTATATAATTTATTGATTGTCAATGCAGAGCATCGATCTTTGTGTGTCGACGATTCGGAGACGTCCAAAATTGTAGGTACTTGCTTACCCATAAAATTTGCTTGTGCAAGACGCGAGATGCTAAACGACACCCCCACCGGAATTCCCCCCACCCTCCCTCCCCCCCCTCCAAACAGCGAGTGAATCGGGGGACTGTATCGGACAGTGTATCGTGCGCACATGAAAAATAATACGTAAGTGTATATGTACACTTGTGCACAAAGTCGACTCCCCTCCAGATACATCTCCGAATGCAATACCGCGATACACTTTAACTTTGGCGGANTATTCGGCGTGTGTATCGGTAAGTGACGCTGATAGACAACAGAAATAATACTCGAGTGTACTTTCTTACAAGAAACGAAGGTAGAACTTACTTATGCGCACGATTCACTTTAGGAAGGATTTAAACGGCACCCCGACTCGATGAATGTATTGGTGGCCTGTATCGGACTGTGTATTGTGCATACAATCAAAAAGATACGCAAGTGTATCAGTACACTTGTGATCTAAGTTTTACCCCCCTCCACATACACAACCTGATACACATCACCGATACACTTGCACATCAGATGGGGGGGAGGGGGGACGAAGCCAGCCCCCCCCCCCCTCCGCGCGCAATGAAAACTGGATCTAGCGAGTATATCGGCGACCGATGCGGGTAGATTATCGCATGCGTATGTATTTCATACTTCAGCGGCAGATGTCAATAAGAGCTGTTGATCTCTGCGATTGGACGGACGGAACCACCATATGTACTAGACAATTAATGCGATTCAATAGACATCAGCAAAAAAGCGACATAAACATTTAAACATTTGTGTTCGATTTCGGACTTCCTCCGCATAAGGAGCTCAGAACAAATCCCCAATTCAGTCCATCGAGGGTCAGGTTTGGGGGCGGGGGAGGGGGGGGTGTCACGCTTGACCGTTTGTACCCACCGCTTGAACGTCGGGTCGGCCATTCACACACCTCAAATCCAGATTAGCCTGTTGACAGAGTAAAGTAAACATATGCGTCTGCTCCACTTTGACAGATATAGCAACGTATGTCAGAAAGTACTCAAGTGTGTTCGATTTGCAGAAAACATAGGCTGAAGTTTTCAGAAAGAGCAACTTTACATTTCTACAGTGATATTTTTTATGGGCATCCCTTTCTCAAGAGATTGCAGTGAAATTCTTCTATTCATGTACATTGAAGTTAGTGTGTACATGATTGTAGTAAGCAATTTCTAGGAAACATTATCAATTGTCCGGTCTCTTTTCTTTGAAGGCTCCTCACCACATGTTTGTATCTTGTACACTCATTACTCAGTGTATGAATTTGGGGTGATTGGGCATAAATGAAGGAGAGAGCGGATGGAGGCAAAGGTCACGACAGGCGTGAACGTCTCGTCGTACTCAGAGCCTGGGCGTTGAGAGAACCCCTTTGCCACTACCCTTGCCTTGAACTTTTCAATTTTGCCGTCTTGTTTCTTCTTCACTCGGAGGACCCACTTGGATCCCACCACGTGGGCCTTGTCTGGTCTATCCACCAGCACCCACGTGCCGTTCTCAGCAATGGACGCGAGCTCGCTGTCCACTGCCTCCTTCCACTTGGCCGCATCTAGGCCATTCATCGCCTCCGCCACTGTGGATGGCTCTCCCTGAGCCATGCATGACCAGCTAAGGCCAGTCCAATCGTTCTCATACCGTAAAGGTGCTTTCTTTGGTTGCAAACTGTGCCGGGGTGCTGGTGCGGCTTCTTGCTTTGGTGCTGGTGCTTCCACAGGTAGTGGTGTGTCGTCGTTGTCATCGTCATCAGAAGAGTCGTCAGACTCCAAGTCAGACGTGGAAGCCCCGGACGCCTCGGTATCTGCGTCCATGTCAGATGTTGCATCATCCTCCGCAGCTACTCTTCCATTCCCACCACCTGCGCACAAAGCGAGCCAAATTTCAGGTGCTTGGTCTCCTGACTCAAGCAACACTATCCACTCTCCCGCTTTGGGAGCAAGGATCGGGTCCAGCAGCTCTCCCTTTCCAAGGGTGCGTTCGTCAAACACGACGTCGTGGATCCTCACGAGCTTGCCTGCTGCCTGGTCCCAAAGCCGATAGGCTTTTTGTGACGTGTCGTACCCAACCATGACACACTTCTTGGAATGTGAGTCAAGCTTGCCTCCACCTTCTCCCGACTGGATCTTCACACGTGCAATTGACCCGAACACCTTCAAATGAGATGCATTGGGTTTCTTTCCCGACCATGCTTCTTTTGGGGTCTTCAGTTGCTTGTCCTGCTCCTTTCCACGCTTTCACAAGGCGGTTGCTGGTGTGAGGTTCAAGAGGTAGCAGGCCGTTGTTGCTGCTTCTGTCCGAAAGCGAGGTGGGAGCTTGGCGTCGAAGAGCATGCTTCGTACCATACCGAGCAGGGTCTGGTTCATCCTCCCGGCTACGCCATTGCTTTGGGGTTGTAAGGGGTGGTTTACTCATGGTGGATGTCATGATGCTTGAGCCAAGGCTTGCATGCCTCGTACTCACCCCCGTTGTCACTTCGAAGCGTCTTCACTTTCTTGGACGTTTGCCGCTCTACCATGGCGACAAACTTGAGGAGCTTCTCCTTGACCTCTCCCTTTTTTTTGAGCAAGTAGATCCACAAGTTGCGGCTGTGGTCGTCAATGAAGGTCAAGAAGTACTTTCTTCCTCTGTTGGACGTTCTATGGAAGATTCCGTACACGTCACTGTATATCAGTTCCAAGACATGCTCTGATCGTTGACCTTCCCTTCCAAACGGCTTCTTCTTTGCCTTCGCTTGGAGGCATGGTTCACACAATGTACACCCTTCGCCATGCTGCACCCTTCCATTCCGTGGACTACCTCTTGCTCTTACATCTTCTGCAACATGCTTTTGGCCACGTGGCCAAATCGCCGGTGCCACAGCTCAGCGTCAGTATCCTTGGTTGATGTGGCGGCCGTAATGGTCGCCGACGGTGCGTCCTTTGGCTCCGGTGCCACTGTCTTGGCGGCACATGCGAGTCCCTCATCCGACGCCTTGGTGACTTTGGTTTGAAGTACGTAGAGGTCGTCGACTCTTGGAACTTGAAGCATGAGGTCGTCTTTGGTGTACAAAATCTGGATTTCCTCGTTTTTTAGGGCTTAAGCTTCCTTGTTGGTGAACACCACTGTCATGTTGTTGTCCGTGATTTGTGAGACTGACAGCAAGTTGGCTGCGAAGGAGAGCATGTACACCACCTTTTGAAGGTTGACCGCCTTCTCCGCACCGTTCACATTGAACGTGATCACCTTGTTCCCTTCCCCCATGACTTGGACGACCCCGCCGTTTTCACACTTGAGGTGCATGACAGATTCGGCCATGGAGACAAATCCACCCTTCTCTTTTGATGAGTGGTGGTTGGTGCCCGAGTCAAGGGTGAATTCCCCGGGAACCATGATCGTTGCCCCCTTCATGGGCAACCCTCTAGCCATCATGTTGGTGAGCTCCTTCTTCTCCTTCCCACCTTTGTTCCCGCCTTCTTTCTTGAGACTATGACAGTCCCTAGCCCAGTGTCCAGCCTTGCCACAGTTGTGACAGTTGCCGGGCTTCTTGGAACTCTTCCCGCCACCATTTTCTTTCCCTCTACCGCCACCACTTCCGTTGTTGCCTTGACTAGAGCGAGAGCTTGCACATTATCCACCGAAGCGAGAGGCATAGGCTGAGATGTTTGCCTCACTACCACTGCATCGCATGGACTCGTTGCGGACGTGTTCGGTGACAGCCTCATACGTCAGATTTACCTCCTTCCAACCGCCAAATTCGGTGATCAAGGACTCCCAGCTTTCCAGCAGGGCAATCAGAAGGATCATGTCACGCATGTTGGAGTCGAGTTTCCATTCCATTTGCTGGACCTTTTGCAACACGTTGTCGAACGACTACAAAACTGCGGGTCTCCTTCGCTCACCCTCGTCGACATCAACCTTTGGAAGATGAAGATTTGGTTTGCTAGGGCGTTCGATTGATGCACGAGTGAGAGTTTTACGTAGGCCTCGACAGCCAACGTGCATCCTGTGATGTGGGAGTGTTGATTCTTGTTGATGGACGTCACAAGAATGGAGAGAGCCATGTTGTTCTTCATCGTCCATGCTGTAAGATCAGCCGCATGTGCGGTCACTGTCACATCGGTGGGTGCTGTCTCGGTCCCTTTTAGGATGTCGAGATAGCCACGCACGTTCATGACAATCTCAAACTGCCATTTCCACAAGGGAAAACCTGTCTCCGTGAATTTGGACATACCCGCCTCAAGGCGGACTTGAGTCGGATCCGCCATTTCCTGCGGTTGCTCGTCTTCTCTGCTTCGCTACTATTCTGCTTTGTTGGGGCCGATGAGGCTGATGAGGCTGCTGATTGCGACCGTTGTCAAAGGTGCAGTTGGTTCTGTTGCATACCCTTCCCGCCAATGATCGCCTAAGGCGATGGTTCTGTCGTGTGAGAACAGACTCAGGGTCGTACCACCGTCTAAAAAAGGGGTAGAGCTTAATCTCGTTGGGGCTCGAGGGTCTTGTCCAACATGGACAGAGCTGTTCCTTGTCCCCTAGTCCGCCACGTGTGCGCACCCTACCTAAAGAAGTCGATGGAGCCGATGGAGCAGATGGAACCATCCGATGTTCGTGTCCCTGTTGTACCTATGCACCCTGCAAGACCACGCGCTAGTCGGTCTTGGAAGCGTGCCTTAGAACCAGAAGTGTAGGCCCATAACCCTTTGTCAATGCGCCGGATAGGAACGGTCTAGAAAACGGGCCCCGACATGGGAGGCCGCCAACCGCTCTTGGTATTGCAACCAAGATAACATATCACCCTCGAACGAGAGATCCACACTTTAGGTTTGCTTGGTTTGCACGAAGTCGGCATGTTGGTCTTTAGTTTCTACCTTTGGTTGGACACTCTGTGAGGAGTCTCAAAAGCAAGAACTGTAAATGGATGCATGCAGGGCACAGGCTTTTATAATTGTAGAGCATTGCTAATGCTTCTGCTCATAGTGGCTCCACAGAAACCAACCTCAGCCTACAGTCCTACTTGGCGCGTCCTAAGACCACCAAGTGTTATCCTCAAGCCAGGCTATAGTAAGCTTCCTAGAAGCTTCCTGTCCCATTTTGGGCCACAAAGAAAAATACAGCCGTCGTGGGGTTAGTACCGCAACCCTTGAGCCCCGGCGCCTGTCCCAACTAGGCCACAATGTTGTGTTTCCTATGATGATCTCCAGGGGAGATACCCATTATGGGCAGTGCATTCCTGGCCTATCTCATAATAGACCAAGGGGACGTACTCCATAGAGCAGTGCATGCCTTGTCTTTCCGTGCAACCAGCCAGCTAGCCAGTGGACAAGGTGCATACCATTCAACAGAGCTACACTGTACCAGTTGTTGGAAATGTGGTTCCAACGTTGCCTGACCACGTCCTGAGGTTCACAGCTCTTTTGGGCAGCAGTCTTAGACGAAGTGTGTGCTTTCTGGTCGCCACACACTATGTGAGTAGAAATCTGACGGAATTCAGCAACACCCAAAGTTCGAAGGGCTGGGGATCAATTTTGAGTGGATTACTGGACACGGACCACATCAGCAAAGTTATAGTGCTAGTCACATGCTTTCCAACGCACCAAACCGCGTGCGATTTGGACCATCGTAGCGCCCGATACGCGATTCGGAGTGCATCATTGAGTCTCTGTCCCTGACAGAGCACTAGCGTGAGTGACGGG
>SZWC01003172.1:94614-116286 GCA_023375785.1 Penium margaritaceum | reverse complement strand
CGTAGCGCCCGATACGCGATTCGGAGTGCATCATTGAGTCTCTGTCCCTGACAGAGCACTAGCGTGAGTGACGGGTGCCCGAAGCGCCCTGGACCCCAATGAAGCATCAGACCGCCATTCCGAAGCGCACATGGCTCCAATGAACCATGGGATATTTCTGCTAGCATCCCCCAAGGGGCGCCTCGGCCATGGTGTGCGTGGTGGGAGTCGAACTGGTCACCGCCGGATCAATTTTCCGGCCGGTACCAAGTCTGCCGTTCAAAACCCGGACGGCCAGCACCACCTCCCAACTTTGACGGACCATAACTCCCTCAATTCGTAGCCGATTGCTGCGATTCAAATTGCAGCTGGTCCATCTTGTCCTCTAGTTTCTGAAACATCCATCCATGCATGCAAACATGCACTGTACAAGGATCTGGAGCCATCGCCCTGAAAACGGCAACTCCAGGGCATGGCACGGGGCAATATGTAACAATCTCCCCCTTGCTCCTGCCATGCCGGATGCCTCCCTGCTCACTCCTGCTCATCTTCCATAGCGCTCTTGAGCCCATCATAGCCCGTAAGCCCGAGGCCTGCCACACTGAGGACATGCCGATCTCTGGGCTGCGCCTTGGTCAAGCAATCCGCGAGCATGTGTGTCGTACTACAATGTTGTAGCACAACCTGTCCCTTTTGGACCATGTCGCGCGCATAGTGGTAGCGCACGTCAATGTGTTTCGTCCTCCTGTGCTGTGTCGGGTTGTTGGTCAGCGAGATGGAGCCGGTGTTGTCCTCTTGTACCACCGTAGGCTCCCGTTGCGGCACGCCGAGCTCCTCCAATAGCCTGCGGAGCCACACCGCCTCCTTGACCGCTTCGGCCAACGCGATGTACTCTGCTTCCACTGTGGAGGTGGCGACGCAGTCTTGTTTTCTGCTGCACCACGAGATCGCTGCACCTGCGAGGAAGAACACGTAGCCGGAGGTGGACTTCCGCTTGTCCACGTCGCCGGCGTAGTCTGCATCCGTGTAACAGACCAGACGCAAGGGGCCGGTCCTCCCCTTGCCGTCGAACCTCAGGCACGCGTGCCGCGTCGCCTGCAGGTAGCGGAGGATGCGCTTGACCGCCTGCCAGTGTAGTGGCCCTGGATCGGCCACGTACCTGCTCACTTGATCCACCGCGTAGGCCAGGTCCGGTCGAGTCGCCACCATGGGGTACATGAGGCTGCCCACCGCAGACTGGTACGGCACCCCCGCCATGTCCTCCCGCTCTTCTTTTGTTTGTGGCGACATTGCCGCGCTCAGGTCACACGTTGTGGAGACCGGACTGCCAACTGGTTTGCAGTCCTCCATGCCGTACCGCTTCAGCACTTCGGCCACGTACTTGGCCTGCCCTAGCTCAAGAGTGCGCGCCCTCCGGTTCCGCGTTATGCTCACCCCGAGGTAGTACTCCAACTCCCCCATGTCGGACATCTGAAATCTGCTGCTCAGCTGCTCCTTCAGTTGCTGTAGAGCCTGCAGGTCAGATGAACACAAAATCAGGTCGTCCACATAGAGTGCGACGATCTGATGGAGCTGGTTGTTGCGCCGCACATACACACTGTGATCAGATTCACAGCGCTTGAAGCCGAGCTGCACCATGTAGCCATCCATCTGCTGGTACCAGCACCTTGGCGACTGTTTTAGCCCGTACAAGGACTTGTGCAACTTGCACACTTTTCCCTCCGGCGCGTCCACCCCCTCCGGCACCTCCATGAAGATCTCCTTGTCGAGAATGCCGTTCAGGAACGCAGTTTTTACGTCCATTTGGTGCAGCTCCATGTCCTTGGCAGCTGCCACCGCGAGGATCGCCCGGATGCTCGTGAACTTGGCGACGGGGGCGAACGTCTCGTCGTAGTGCTCGCCCTTGCGTTGTGCAAACCCCTTCGCCACCAGCCGCGCCTTGTACTTCTCCACTGTACCCTCCTTGTTGTACTTCGTTTTGAAGACCCACTTGGAGCCGATGACCTTGGCGTCTTTCGGCCGATCCACGAGCTCCCAAGTGTCGTTCTCGGCAATGGACGCAAGCTCTGACTTGATAGCAGCGTCCCACTGCTCCGCTTCAGGTCGTGCAAGCGCCTCTTGCACGGTTTTCGGCTCCGCTGCAGCTGCCATCATGCACCGCGCCATGCCAATCCAGCTGCCCGTTGCTGCGTCATACCGTTTTGCCGCATTCCGCTGCCTTCGGCTGCGTCGCGGTGATTTTGGTGACGCCGGCGGCTGGTCCTGTTGCTGCTCCTCGGCAGCCCCGTTCACGTCCTCGGCCTCCTCCGCTTCGGCTGCTGTGTCCTGTGCCTCTGCGACACCTGCGTTTGCACCGCCGCCCTGCTGCACCCCAGCACCGTTGCTCCTCGAAGACTCTTCGTCAGTGTCGGCGTCCGTCGGCTCCTCCTCATTGGTTAGGAGCTGGAACCACTCCCCCTGCTTCGAAGAGTCCACCACGCCGATGTCACTGCTGCTGTTGCTGTAGGTCTGGTGCTCCTCGATCTCAACGTCACGGCTGCTGAAGATCTCCTCCTTGCTCACGTCGTAGAGCCGGTACGCCTTAAGCGCGCTCTCGTAGCCAAGGAAGAGACACGGCTTGGCTCGTGGGTCCAGTTTTCCATCGCGCCGTTGTGCCGCCTGCACCATCGCGTGCGCCTTGCACCCGAAGACCTTCAGGTGCGCCACACTTGGCTTGCGCCCGCTCCATACCTCCTGCGGCGTCTTCCAGCCGCTCTTCCCCTTCAGCACCGCCGTCGGGGTCAGGTTGATGGTGTAGCTTGCCGTACGCACCGCTTCCGCCCAGAAGCTCCGCGGCAATCCCGCGTCCACGAGCATCGTACGCACCATGTTCAGCAGCGTCTGGTTTGCTCGCTCCGCCACGCCATTGGATTGTGGCGAGTAGGGAGTTGTGTGCTCCTACTTGATGCCCTGCTCCTTCAGCCACCCACTGCAGCCCACGTACTCTCCGTCGTTGTCGCTGCGTAGCGCTCTGACCTTGCGGCCAGTCTGCCTCTCCACTGCGGCGACGTACTCCTTCAGCCGGTTCAGCACCATGCCCTTCCGCTGCATGAAGTACACGTAGATTTTTCTGCTGCAGTCATCGATGAAGGTGACAAAGTACCGCGCACCGCCTTTTGACGGCGTTTTGAACGGTCCGCACACATCACTGTGCACGATCTCCAGCAGGTCCTGGGCACGCCCCACGTTCTCGTTGAACGGCTTGCGCCTCGCCTTGCCCAAAATGCAAGGCTCGCACTTTTTGTGCGCTGCTGCATCTGCTACCGCGTCTGTTGCACCGATGATGTCGAGGCCGCGGACCATGTCGCGCTTCGCCATCTCCTTCACGACTGCGGGCGACGAATGCCCGAGCCGCCGGTGCCAGAGCTCCAGATCAGCTCCCCCTCCCTTGGCCAAGTTGACGGCACGTTCTTGCGAATCTGCTGCGTCTGCTGTTGCGGGGATCACCTTCGTCTCCACGATGTAGAGACCGCCCTCGCGCTTTGCCTCCAGCACGACTTCGCCGTCACCGTCCATGCGCACCACTGCGCCTTTCCTGCGGAAGAGCACCTCATACCCCTTATCCGTCAAGCGACTAACACTTAGAATGTCAGCCAGGCCGGGGACATGTTGCACATCACGGATGACACGCAACATCTTCTTACCGTTCACCTCCACCTCCACCTCAACGTCGCCTTGGCCGGCCGCCGGCTCGACTTTGTCGTTCGCGACCACCATAGACTTGGCAGATTTGGAGTAGCGGACGAATCCCACCTTCTCGACTTGGGTGTGCTCCTCGGCGCCGGAATCCATTCACCGCCTGTTGGCCCCTTTGAGGTTGTGGTTTGTGGTGCCGTTGAGGAGCGCCTTCTTGCCTTTGGCGTCCTTGCCGCCGGCCTTCGCCTCCTGCGGACACTCGCGGGCCCAATGGCCTTCCTTGCCACAATCTTGGCACGCACCTTTCTTGACGCCCTTCTTGCCGCTACCCTTTCCGCCGCCTCCCTTGCCGCCACTGCCGCCACCACGCGTTTTTGTGACCAGGGCCGATGAGGACGACGAGGCCTCGCCGCCACTGCGACGTTGCGCCTCATTGCGGATATACTCGGCGACTGCGCCATAGGTCAGCTTGTCCTCCGCCCATCCACCGAGGACGGTAATGAGGGGGCTCCAACTGTCAGGTAGAGCCATGAGGAGAGCCATCGCCTGCAGTTGAGAGTCGACCTTCCACCCCACATCGTTGCATTGCGAGGCGAGCGACTCAATCTGCTGCATGGCGGCGAGGATGTCCTCGCCCTCCTCGATCCTCACCGTTAGAAGTCACTTCATCGCGAAGATCCGGTTTGCAAGCGACATCGATTGGTGGATGGTGCAAAGCTTTTGCCATGCCTCGGGAGCCAGCGCGCTGCCTTGGAAGTAGCCCCACTGGTTCTCGGCAGTAGACGACAGCAAGAGCATGAGCGCCTCGGTATTTTTCTTTGCAAAGGCCTGCTTCTCTTCGCCTGTCGCGGTCTTCTCATCGAGAACCTCCGTGCCCTTCATCACGTCGAGTAGCCCCTTGTGTGCGAGGTAGATCTCAAAGTGCCACCTCCACAGCCCAAAGCCAGGGCCACCCGCATACTTCTGGATCAGATGCGACTCCGTTCTCAGCGCCATGCTGCGCTTCTACTACCCGGGTCGTCAGACGTTGACAGCGAGGTTGTCCAAGACGCTCCTCCTGTCCGCCGCGGAAGCCGTGAACGTTTGCGACCGGTCAGGGCCGTGGGCCCATAACCCTTTGTTGGAAATGTGGTTCCAACATTGCCTGACCACGTCCTGAGGTTCACAGCTCTTTTGGGCAGCAGTCTTAGACGAAGTGTGTGCTTTCTGGTCGCCACACACTATGTGAGCAGAAATCTGACGGAATTCAGCAACACCCAAAGTTCGAAGGGCTGGGGATCAATTTTGAGTGGATTACTGGATACGGACCACGTCAGCAAAGTTATAGTGCTAGTCACATGCTTTCCAACGCACCAAACCGCGTGCGATTTGGACCACCGTAGCGCCCGATACGCGATTCGGAGTGCATCATTGAGTCTCTGTCCCTGACAGAGCACTAGCGTGAGTGACGGGNGCCCGAAGCGCCCTGGACCCCAATGAAGCATCAGACCGCCATTCCGAAGCGCACATGGCTCCAATGAACCATGGGATATTGCTGCTAGCATCCCCCAAGGGGCGCCTCGGCCATGGTGTGCGTGGTGGGAGTCGAACTGGTCACCGCCGGATCAATTTTCCGGCCGGTACCAAGTCTGCCGTTCAAAACCCGGACGGCCAGCACCACCTCCCAACTTTGACGGACCATAACTCCCTCAATTCTTAGCCGATTGCTGCGATTCAAATTGCAGCTGGTCCAGCTTGTCCTCTAGTTTCTGAAACATCCATCCATGCATGCAAACATGCACTGTACAAGGATCTGGAGCCATCGCCCTGAAAACGGCAACTCCAGGGCATGGCACGGGGCAATATGTAACACCAGTACACTCTCGCCTTTTGGGAGGGGGGAGGGAGACATACTTTGTGTCCTATGGTCTTTCTTTTTTATTTGTATTTTTCATCCAAGTTTCATGGCAAAGGTAGAACCTACTTAGAGGGCAAGTCCTCCGGTCTTGCCGTCCTTTCAGTCGATTTTTCTCTATAAAATGAGAGATCCTCTGGAAGCCATCCAGTTGATGTTTCACCGGAGCGAGCGGGGTCGGAAGGATTGTTGCAGAGAAACAAGACGCCGCCAAAACTACCATTCCGCAGCGTGAGGCAGTGAAGAGCGGGGAAGCGCTTTGACGTAAGCACCAGCCGATGGATGAGCATGACATGGTACATTATGGCTGCATCAACGGAGCCAACAACCATGCAAGAGGCCATTGCACGGCCGAGGGGGAGCAGTGGGGCACCGCCATCAAGTCAGAGTTGGCATCATGTGCTGAAAACGACATGTGGAAGCTGGTTGACAGGCCGAAAGATGTCAAGATCATCAGCTCAAAGTGGATCTTGAAGACCAACTTCACACAAGAAGGTGTAGTGGACAAGTACAAGGCGCAGCTCATGGAAAATGAGTACGAACAGCGTAAGGGCAAGCACTACGATGAGACGTTCGCCATGTTCACAAGAATCTGGGCAATCGTTGTAGTGGCAGTTGCGAAGAATATACAGCTCCACCAGATGGACGTGAAGATGGCGTTCCTCAATGATATCATTGACAAAGAAATCTACATGGAGGTGCCCGAGGGGGTGGAGGCACCGGTGAGCAAGGTGTGCCAGCTGCAGAAGTCCTTGTATGGGCTAAAACAATCGCCCGGAAGTTGGTACCAATAGATGGACAGCTTCATGGAACAACTCGGCTTCAAGTGCTATGAGGCGGATCACAGCATGTACGTGCGACGCAACAAGAAGCTCCATCATATCGCACTCTACGTGGACGATCTGATATTCTTCTCCTCAGAACTGCCGAGCCAACATCAACTTAAATAGCAGCTGAGTAGCAGGTTCGAGATGTCAGACATGGGGGGGCTGGAGTTCTACCTCGGGGTGAGCATCACCCGGAACGGGAGGGTGTGCACGCTTGAGCTGGGGTAATCCAAATGCGTGGCCAAGGTTCTGAAGCGGTACGACATGGAGGACTACAAACCAGTAGGCAGTGTTGTCTCCACAACCTGTAAACTGAGTGCGGTAATGGTGCTGCAAAAAAAACAAGACCGGGAGGACACGGCAAGGCTGTCCTGCCAATCAGCGGTGGGCAGCCTAATGTATGCCATGGTGGCCACTCGACTAGACCTGGCCTACGCGGTGGGCCAAGTGGGCACATGTGTCGCCTATCCAAGGCCACTACACTGGCAGGCCGTCAAGCGCATCCTCAAGTACCTGCAAGCGACGCTGCACGTGTGCCTGAGGTTCGACGGCAAGGGGTGGTCGGGCCCCTTCCATTTGGTCTTCTTTACGGATGCAGACTACACAGGCAATGTGGACAAGCGGAAGTCCACATCCGACAACATGTTCTTCCTTGCTGGTGGAGCAGACTCCTGGTACAACAGGAAGTAAGACGGTGTCTCCACCTCCATAGTGGAGCAGAGTACATCATGCTGGCCAAGGCGATCAAGGAGGCGGTGTGGCTTCGCACGTTCCTGGGGGGGCTGGGCGTGCCGCAATAGGAGCCTACGGTGGTTCAAGAGGACAACGCCGGCTCCATCTCACTGACCAACAATCTGAAGCAACATAGCAGGATGAAGCACATCGACTTGCGTTATCACTACGCATGGGACATGGTTGAAAAGGGGAAGATGGTACTGCAGCACTACATCACACACAACATTCTTGCGGATTGCTTGACCAAAGCGCAACCCGCGGACTCGCACGCGATGAGCATGGCCGGGCATGGGAAGACCAGCTATGCTGGGTGGGAGGTGTAGCAGAAGATAAGTGAGACGAAGTAGGAGTAGCGGGCATAAAAGGCGCGAGGGGGAGAATGTTGAACAATTGCCCCTCTGTATGCTCAAGTGTGGCGCCTGGACGTGCTTTCGAGCTGCCAGAGAGAGGAAAGTCCTCGCAGTTGGATAAAGTGGCTCATGGATTGCTCCAAACCCAAAATGGATGACTTCTCCTCAAAGTGGATGAGTCGTTGAATCCAGTGGAAGTTGAATCATCGGAATCAAACAAGTAACGAGGGAGATGTGAGCTTCCAAAAATAGGATGTGGGAGGCGACTTGGGGATTCGGCCGCGACTCTACGTCTGGTAGATTATCTGCCACAGTGAGTAACAAAAGCACATCTAGTGAATTATCCTCAAAGGACTGCCGAGTCGCTCCATTTGATAAACTGCCTTATGTGAGTAGTACAAGTTCTTAGTGGGGGACTTAGCCAAAATCCTCGCTCGGAGTCCGCGACTCAGTAGGACAGTTTGTTACTCAGGGACTCGGTCAAAATTCTGACTCCAGGTCCGCGGACAAGTTTCAAACCCTATCAAATACCATCGTCAAACTCAACACAAAAGTGACCGAGGTGTATCAAAACAGTTCAAGGGATCCCTCCATCACGTGCACAGGGATCTACACCTCCGGAAGGGTACTTCGCATGTGAAGGAAGGTGTCATGCCGTGTGCACACCATGGAGGCGTTATGTGTTTCTGTGGTGGGTGAGACGTGCGCTTTGACAAGTATAACTCGGGCTACAATTGGCCAAATTGTGCACGGTTTTTTGCGTTAGAGAGCCCTATGAATTTTCAGATTATGCCCATGTTAAAAAAATAACTCAAAATTGCATACTTCTCTTTGCAAAAATGATTGTCTCTAAGTTCCTGCTCACATAGCGTGAGGCTACCAGAAAGCTCATGCTCGGGCTCAGACCTGTCCACAAAGAAGAAGTGAACCACAATAGAAGGTCAACCACGTTAGAACTCCCACCATATAGTTTTTTCTACAGGACACAGCTACGACGATGACTCTCACTATTGCTTCAGTTGTTGTGTCTCTCTGGCACAACTCAGCAAGAGAGGTCTCGCTGCTCTGATTCCATGAGAAACTACTTGGAAGCTTCCTAAGCTTGCTGCTGCTGATGTAGTGACACACACCAGTCAGATGGCGCACTAGCGAACAAGCAGGTGCAAGAAATAGCAACGGTTTGGCTAGGGAGACGCGCAAAGTCTCATATTTTTAATACACGGAGAAACGACAACTGACAAGCACACAGCATAAATACCTGTCGTGACTCACGACGCGTGACGCACGTGACGGTTTCAGTTTGTCCTAAAACCGGACCAAGATCATTATTTTGGCCGTAACTTTGCGCACAGGCATCCAAAGGCAACGCCGTCTACACCTAGAGATGCAAAATCTCTAGCCGGATGCTACAACTGGTCCCACGCACATGTCCGGTATCGATCAGTGAATAATACAATGCATGCAAAGAGGCCCAAGAGCCATTCCACCAAGAAAACTCTAGCAAATGCAGAAAAACTGTAGAGCACCGTAGCAAGCACCCGGGGTGTCGTAGTAGCTGTTTGGCAGCTGCTGGTGGGTGGAGCCACCATCCGTCATGGGTGGCGCCAGCTGGGTCCGCATCAGGGATGTGCACGAGCATGGACACGGCCGAGTGGTCACAGTAAGTTTTACAAATGGCTGGGGATGACTCATATAACAACGAAGGTTAGTTTAGATCCCTGGGTGGCGTACGGGCCCCATGTCGATAGACCCGCATGTGTGGCCCGGTCAAGTGGCACATATCACTGCACTGCCTTGGGACTCATCTCCTTCGTTCCTCATTCACGTTACATTCTACAGAACTGAGAACTGAGTTTGCATCGTGCCATGGCCTTGTAGGTGGCTCCTACCATGCGCACATGGACCTGCATGTCCTAGCAAGCATCATCACATACACAGGCTGCATTAGGCTTGTCATAGAAAATGGCAATGCAGCCGCAGGAGGTCCAATGGGACGAGCTCTTCTAATATACACAGTCGTCATCTTAACTGCACTCTGTCTATCCATGTATCTTATAGAGTGCAGATTGAGGGTATGTTCTTGTACCTCCAAATTTCAGAATCTGTGTAGGATTGTGATTCCGGTTACGAGGTAAATGTGGTCAAGGTGCTCTTCTACAGAAAGGATTCATTGTAGACAATCGACCGAGGAAGCCAGAAGGAAATTCCGTCACATGCTACATCATCTTGTCAATGGGCTGTCACTGGATTCCACGGCAAAATCGTGGCTAATTTTCTCAAATGTTACGGGAATACTCCAAAAAAAGTGCTGATCCTTCACTTTACAAGAAAAAATGACGTTTCACGTTCAAACGGTCATCGCAAATTAATTTCCAAAACCACAAACATGCACTTACATTTCTACTCCAAACCAACTCTGCGAGGAATTCCAAAGTAGAGGACAACCATGAACGACAATTGGCTTTGCACACTGCGATATTTTCATCATATCCTACAAAAAAAGTCAACCACCCACAATACAGTTTTTATATAAACGAGACCACCATGTATGAACAGCCTACTACCACCGCTAAAGGTAAGAAACATGTGTCCACCTGCGACATGCCGCATTAGGAAATGTTGAAAAAAGATGCACACATATGCCGATTCTACATGTGTGTGGGTGTCTAAAGCGTCCAAACAAACGTTAAAATGAATAGGTATGATATGAAATGATGATAATCACAACAGGATGAAATGGTGAGCAAAACAGTGAGTTTCTATTGGGATACATTGGAATATGGACCTTGACGGAGCGTGATCCCAGTTTCAGCCCAAACACTCGTCCGTGTTACCCTCACTTTGCGAAGGTGTGACTTCCGCTGACGCCAGTCACAAGCTACCCATGTTTTGCCCGTCAAGTCACTACCCTTCACTCCTTTTTTACTCCAGTGACTGCAAAACCATGGAGGACTCTATTCAACCTTGTGATGCAACAGAATTGGTGAAGCTTCCTCCTGCAGAGCTCACTCACTTTGAAGATAAGGCCCTAATGGAGAAGCTGGCGGAACATTGCAAGAACAAGCATGACAACGTGGATGGCACAAAAATGAAGCCGGCTGACTGGACAAGGCTTGTTGTGGCGTTTGGTGGTCTGTAGCCTCCAGCATTAATCGTCCCGCGTCGCAGATCCAGAATTTTTAACATTTCGAGCTGAGCACGGAATTAGGTCATTTTGGTACTTTTGTTTTCACCTTTTCAAGCTAAGACTTTCACCACTGCATTCAGCACAGTCAGGAGCACCTGTGGTCCAAATAGCGCTTGGTTTGGACAACCTTGAAATTACCTTTTAATTTATTTAATATTTAAAATTTCAGAACTTAGTCAAATTTCTGGACTGGAGGTCAGATTTTGCCACCATCCGAAATCAGCGAGGAACGCAGCCAGATTTTTGATTGGACCACTTTTACTGTCCAGCTCTTAACTGAGGGGAGACTGCGCACCAACCCGGCGTGACGCGGTAGCAGTAGCAGCTGCAGCAGCAGCCGTGGAAGTAGTAGCAGCAGCAGCAGCAGCAGCAGCAGCGGCGGCGGCGGCAATGGCAGCAGCAACACCAGCAGTAGCAGCAGTAGTGGCAGCAGCATTAGCTGCAGCATCAGCATCGGAAGCGGCAGCAGTAGCACCGGTAGCAGCAGCAACAAAAACAACATCAACAGTAGTAGTAGCCACAGCGGCAGCAGAGGCGTTAGCAACCTCAGTAGCAAGGACAATGGCTAGCTAGGGCAATGCCGCTGTTACACAGGATAGCTCTACAGACACGCCCGCTGCATATCCCGTAGCGGATCTGCATCGCCAGGTCAATGAGTTGTGCCAGATGCTTGCCACAACCAGCACCAGCCAGATTGTCCTCCCCGGACAGCCTGGTCCTGCTCTGATTGCGGCAGCTGAGATGGCCGCGTAGCAGCAGGTGCGCCAACAGCAGTAGACGGTTACCAGCATCCTAGGTGGTGGAGCGGCTGGACCCTCTCGGCGCAAGGACATCGAGTCTCCTCCTCCTACCCTCATAGGAGATGAGCAGTTCCCATCTTGGGAACTGCTCTACCGCATCTAGACACAGGGGGAGGGCCTATGGCCGTACTACACCCTTCCACACAACGACGTCGTCCCGGAGTAGGCGCTTGAGGCTGGTCGTGCCGTCCGCACACTCATCCTTGCTGCACCCGATGCTGACCGCACTGCCCTGGAGCCATTTCTCGGTGACGCCGTTGACGACACCAGTGCTGACCCCCGGCGGGCGTGGGACACACTGGCACGGCCGTATCATGCCTCCGGCCAGGCAGCTGTCAGCCGCCTCCTCAAGGAGTTCAGCTCCCTTCACATGAGGGAGTCTGAGTCCTTCACCACCTACTGGTGCCGTGCACACAATATCCTACACCGGCTCAAGATAGTCGCGCCTCCCCCGCTTGCTATCCTCCTCACCATCAAGAATGGTGCCACTCATGAGTTTGCAGATATTTTCGTCCCCTATGGCCTATCCATCCTCGAGGCACTGGCGGCCTAAGGTACTTTGATGACCTGGGCATACGACCTCAACCTCAGCATGGAGGAAGCACACAAGGACACGCAACTTCAGCGTGGTGGCTCTTCTACATCTGTTGCTGCTACCTCTAGCGGCTCCTCCACCCCTTCCCCCGGCACGTCCTCCTTTGGCAGCGCCAAGGGCAAGAGAAGGAAGGGCGGGAAGGGAAAGGGTAAGGGGCAGCAGTCTTCCTCCAGTGGCACCATCCTGATATGCCACAACTGCGGCCAGATAGGGCACGGGTAGTACATGTCCCCCCTCCCTACTAACGAGGCCCACATTGTCGCCACCTTCAACCATCAGCGTGAGCATCACCTTGATACCACTGTTGTTACCACAGGCACTCCCTTCTCCCCTGGCAAGACTGTGGCCATCACCTGCTCCGCCCCGCAGTCGGCTCCTCTGCCTCGACCGCAGCTTCTGTCGTTCCTTCTCCATCAGTAACAGCAATAGCAGTATGTCCCGCCACAGCCACATCCGTATGTGAAACCGCTGCAACAGCAGCAGTACGCTCCGGCGCAGTCAGTGTACTACCCACAGCCTCCATCCCAGTGCAGCTCGTATCCCCGTCCAAAGCTTTGAGCCCACAGTCTGTGGCACCCGTTGGATCTGCCAGCTACAGAGCTTCATCACCACGTAGCTCGGCATCACGCCTCCTCCCCAGGGACATATGAGTTGTGGGACTACTAGCCGAGAGGTCTCCCACTGCCAGACAGAGACCGACCTCCGAGGGGACCTCCAGGAAGCCGCCTGTTACCCTTCGGGGCCGGCATTGCATGATGTTGCATGGTTGGATGACTGGCATGATTGTTTTGCATCTGTTTTGTCTGCCTAGCTTGCGACCTCCGTCTCCCTTCCCGCATCCTGTTTTGTTGCTCACTATAACGTCACGGCCTTGGTTCATGACCCTGATGGCACCAGGATTATCAACTCCGGGGCCACGCATCACATGATGTCTTGTTTCTAGGCTTTCAGCATGCTTGGTCTCGTTGGGGATGTTCACAATGTTCGGACGGGGTCAGGACAGATCTTGCATGTCCGTGGTTTTAGCGTCGTTCGTTTTTGCGGTCCGTCCGGTGACGTTTTCGTGACCGATGTACTGTATGTGCCGAGTTTGGAACTCAGCCTCTTGTCTGTCACGGCTCTCAACCTCATGAGCATGGACGTCCGTCACTCTTGTGGAATTGGTACTATCTCCCTTTGCCCGTCCGGTTACATCATGTCCCATGTTGTTTTTGTGACAACCTCTGGCACGTCACTCGACTTCCGTCATCCATGTCACCTTCATCATCCGACACTACACATGTGTTTTTCACTAGTGTTCTCCCCCCCCCTAGCATATGCACCTCCTCCACCGTTGCCTTTTCCACGTACACTCCGATGCTGTCGATAGCATGCTCCGCACCCAACCCGTGCTCAGACTCGATCCCTCCACTTTCCTGTGGCCTTGCCACGCCGAGTGCATCGATTGCGCTCAGTGCAAGATGCACCGAGCCTCCTACCTTGCGTCCTCTTCTTGGGCCATGCACCCGCTGGAGCTCATCCACTCGGACCTCATGGGTCCTCTCCCGGTCGCGTCTATTGTCAAGGGCGGCCAGTATATGCTGACCCTCACGGTTGACTACTCCCGCTATCGTTGGGTCCTTTGCCTCCGCCAAAAGAGCGACGTGGCCTCCGCCATCAGTGCCTGGCAATTCGCGGCTGAGCGCGAGTGAGGTCGCACCCTCCGTCGTTTTTTTTCTGATTGCGATGGGGAGTACATGGAGGACACCACTGCCTATCTCGCCAGTCATGGGCTCCTTCATGAGACGTCCGCCCCTGGGACACCGCAATAGAACGGTGTCTTTGAGCGTTGGAACCGCACCATGGCCGATGCTGTCCGCACCATGTGTGTCGAGTCCGATTTGTCCAAGGGCTTCTTCTTTGAGACCATGTCCTACATGACTTGGGTGTGGAACCGTGTTCCCCATTGTCCCCTTCTCCGCCAGGCCACGCCGTACACATTCTGGTGTGGTCATCGGCCCGATCTTTGGCCTGCTCGTGTTTGGGGGTGCATCGCGAGCGTTTGGCTCACCGAGGACCAAAGGGATGGCAAGCTTACCCCTCGCATCTGTCTCTACACCTTCGTCGGTGTCTCGTGTCAGTCAAAGGCCTGGTGCTTCTGGACCTGGTCTGGCATCGCGTTGTTGAGTCTTGCGATGCCCTATTCTTAGAAGACCTCTTCCCTCACGACCACCCTTGCATCCGGTCTTCCTCCTCTCTGCTTCCGTCGCTGTCGTCTCGTGGGGAAGATACTTATTGCACCACCGTTCCCGCTCCAGAGGCACAGCTCATCCCACCTGCATCCACACCCCCAGCAACGGATGGCCCGGATGCTCCTCCCTTGCCACCCACCTCACTGCCCAGTTCCCCTGTCGGTCATGACGTGTGCTCGTCGGAGACGGATTCTTCCGCTGATTCCTCAGTCCAGCCTGACCCCTTGGATGACCCCCTTCCGACCTCCGATATGCCTGTCCCCGTGGATCCGCCCGTGTCTAGCGGTTCCCGGGCATCAGACCCGGCGCCTACCCTCGCCTTGCCACCTCGTCCTCGCCGGGCTCCGTCTGCCGTCACTGGCACCCTAGTGCACCAGGTCGACACCCGCGCTCCTAGTGGCATTCTGCGACACCACAAGCCGGCGCCATCTTGGGGTCCTCGCACCAGGGCCCACCGTCCAGCCTCCAGCTAACCCGCCGACACACCTTCCTCCCCTCACACTGTTGTGAGCGGTGAGCCCGGCATCATGGTCCTTGGCCTGACGCCCTTGGCCTCGTAGCTCAGGAGAGTCACCCTGGCTCGGCCCTCGGCTACGCTCTCATCTCCTAGGAGCATCGCTGTGCGGTCTCCACCACTCTGGCCCAGGCTCCTGCAGGACTTTGCGCTGCCCGTGTGCAAACGGCACGGCCTTCCCCACTGGCATCCAACCCACAGAGCCTACATGAGGCCCGTACCACCCCCGAAGCAGACCAATGGGAGGTTGCCTGTCAGGAGGAGCTTGCTACCATCAACGAGCACGTAGTATACGAGCTCATGGAGCTACCCCCTGGCCGCAAGGCCATCAGGGTGAAGTGGGTTTTTCACCGGAAGTGGAAGCCAGATGGCACCATAGACAAGTACAAGGCTCGGCACACCGCCAAGGGCTTCTCCCAGGTTGGTGGAGTGGACTATGACCAGGTCTTTGCTCCGGTTGGCTGTTTCACCACTATCCGGGTGCTCTTCAGCCTGGTCGCATAGCATGGTTGGGACCTCCACCAGATGGACGTAAGCAACGCCTTTCTTCACGGCACTCTCGATGGTGAGGAGCTCTACATGGTCCAGCCCCCTGGCTTTGAGGACGGGACGGGGCGAGTCTGACGACTGCAGAAGGCTTTGTATGGCCTCAAGCAGTCTCCTTGGTGTTGGAACATCGAGATCAGCGGTACCCTTGTGAAGGGTGGATTTATCCACAACACCACAGACCCGGCACTCTTCATCACTCCTCCTGGATCTCCCTTCGCTGCGATTCTCCTCTTCGTGGACGACCTACTCATCACGTCTCCCGACCTTGTCGCTGTCGAGCGAGTGAAGGAGTTGCTGAAAGTAACCTACAAGATGAAGGATCTCGGGCCGGCGCAGGTGTTTCTTGGCATGGAGATTGAGCACGATCTCGCGCACGGCATCATGCGGGTACATCAGGCACCATATGTTCAGATGATAGCCGACCACTTCGGTGATCTCCTGACGACTGTCCTGAGCGCCTCCATCCCGATGACCCCAGACGGGCGGGCGAAGCTGAAGGCCACTGACGCGAGCACCTTGGGTGTCGCAGTGCACATCACGGCATTCCTCTACGTCATTGGGTCACTCATGTTTCTTGCCACCACCACACGTACCGACATCGTCTTTGTCGTGAATGTCCTCGTCTAATTTTCACAGACCCCAGACCAGCTGCACCTTGATGCAGTCGTCCGCGTGTTGCGATATGTGGTCTCCACCCCACGCCGAGGCCTCGCATTCCGTCGGCAGCCGTCCGTGGTGGCCGTGGGCTACACTGACAACGACTGGGCATGGATCCCAGATGGGAGGAGCTGCACTGGTTGGATCTTTCTCATCGGGGGTACCGCAGTGTCATGGTGTAGCGAGAAGCAAGGGTGTGTCGCACGTAGCACAATAGAGGCAGAGTACGTGGCTTTGGGCGCTGGTGCATGTAAGAGTGTGTGGCTACATTGTTTGTTGGGTGAGTTGCAGCATCTTGTGTTGTCCATCACCTTGCATTGTGACATTGAGAGTGCCGTTGCAATTGCCGACAACGATGGTGTCCACCATGCACGCACAAAGCACATCAATGTTAAGAATCACTACATGTGGTCCTTGTTGCTTGAGGGCAGCGTTCACATCGTGTGGGTCGAAACTGTGAAGCAGTTGGCTGACTTCCTCACCAAGGAGTTGACGCGCAACTCATTCAAGAAGGCTGTGATTCTGGTCGGATTGCTACCCTGAATGCATGTGGTGTGACTCTTTCGCTTACATGGGTTCTCGTCGCTCATCCTCGTTGCACAGGTGATCCATCTCTTCTCGTTCTTGCACTGAGTACTGGGTCCGGGAGCATGGGGGAGCATTACTTCTGCATGCTCATGTACACTGACGCATTTGGGTCATGGGGAAGTATTTTTTTTCATGCACTGCCTCACTGACTCATACGATGACCTCTCGACTGGTGTACATGCTCGTGCAGACGAATGACTGTATGGACGTTAATCCTGACGGGGCGCTGCTCGGTGGAGTGGATGTGTCTCCGTGAAGCCAAGCGTGTGGTTCTCCTCCTCCTCGTGTTTTTGACACCCTCACACGACCAGCTCCATCAGCAGCTACCCTTGGTTGTCACGCCATCAGTAGTCGTAGTTGGCTCTCAGGAGCAGTGTAGTCGGTGCCTGAGTTGGGGCAGCCATAACTCCTCGTAGCAATTTTTCATGCTGATTCTGACTGCACGACTGTGTTCGCAGTGTGGCTATTTTGGCATGGTCCATTTTTTAGGCAAAACTGACAACACCCGGGTTTTGGACTATCTGGTGTCTGGCAAGGCTCACGTCCATTGCCTTGCAGATCCCTGAGGAGGCACAGAGTACGGGAGACTGGGGGAGCAGACGCGAGTCCGGCAGCTGGCGAGTAGCCTCAGGATACACTCACGTCGTCGCTGCTCCCCTCTTGGAGAGCTCACATTTGTCCTCAAGACAATCCACTGTCGTGCTTGTTTGTCTGTGATCTGCAATGCCTTGGTGACCTACTTTAGTTTTGCTTGTGAGTTTGTGTTAGTTTAGACAGACACAGAGTGTGTCAAAACTCAGTTTGTGGGCAGGTTGTGACATGGGGCAGGTTCGCCCATGACCTTTTCTTTAGCGAGTGTCGGCAAGCTCTCTCTCGCCGGCCAACGGGTGGACTCGAGTAGCGAGTTCCACCCCGTAGGACAAAACACTCGACCCCCTCCATGTTTCCGACACGTTCTCCCTGCACACTCGTCCGTTTTGGACAAGGTCAGTTGCATTCTGACCACAGTGTGGTGCTCCACACAGTAGTGTAAGGGAAGAGAGGTTCCTGCTTTGGTATCAGAGCGCACGAGCCAAATTTCTTCGCGTCCCGCGTGAGAGACGCGGGAAAACATCCTGGGAGGACAGATCTCAGTTGCGCGGATCAGCAGCGGCAGCACTAGCGGCGACAGCAGTCGCGAAGCAGCAGCGGCAGCGGCAGCAGCGTGCAACGGCGTGAGGCAGCAGCAAGCAGCGGCAGCCGCAAGCAGAGGCCGCATTGGCTCGGCTGCATTGGCCAAACCGCAGCACCACTGCCCACGGCCACGCGGAGCAGCGGCAATAGCGACAGCAGCGGCAGCAGCGTGCAGCAGTAGCAGTCAGCGGCCGCAACCGCCGTCGGAGGCAGCAGCGATGGCCGCTCAGCCACAGCCGCAGCAACGCGTGGCAGCCACACTGGCACAGCCGCAGCACCGCCAGCAGCTGCACGGTGCAGCAACTGCAGCGGCGTGAGCGTGCAGCAGGGTGCGGCAGAAGCATCAGCTGCAGCAGCAGCAGCAGTTGCCGTAGCGCTGGCCGCAGCAGCAGCCCTTGGGTCCTCTCTGGTCTACCCTTCCCCCTTCTGGCTGGGTTCCCCTCTCTCCCTGGGTTGGGCGGTGGTGGTTCAGGTACACAAGACTACCTCGCGGCCTCTCCCTGAATTCCCACGCCTACTGGGGCGGGGGAAACGCTGCCGAAAGTTTTCGGCAGCGTCAGGAGGGGGGGGTCCATCGGCGATTTTCTGGCTAAAACAGGCCTTATCATATTTCCCACGCCCACTGGGGCAGGGGAAACGCTGCCGAAATTATTTGGCAGCGTGGGGGAGGGCCATCACACAATCCACGCCCGCTCGGGCGGGGTGAACGCTGACGATTTTCATTTCGGCAGTGTCCACCACTCAACGGCAGTGTCAGTACCTGTGCTGCACACCTACGCTATCCCAACACCATGCCCAAGGACGCCCCTATCGGAGTCGGCAGTGCCGGCTCCAGTTTGGATGCGGGCATTGCCGCCTCCGGTGTGAGTGGCAGCACACCGGGTGCAACGCGGGACGAGTCCCCGTCTAGCCCCGGCTCCTTAGCGCGCGGTCTGCGAGAGCTGCGTGAGCAACAGGCCCAGCAGGCTGAACAGACAGCCAAGCAAACGGCCGACTTAATGAAGTTGTTTCGGGATGTAGTCCAGCCACAGCAGCAACAGCAGCAGTTGCTGCAACAGCAGGAGCGACAGCAAAAGCTGCTCCATGATGCCCTACGCAAGGGCAAGATGACAGTCGAGAGTGTGGTTGTAGCCGAAGTTGATGCAGCATTAGGAGCGTTCGATGCCGATCCGTCCGACGACCTTCCACAGTCGGACAAAGACGCCAATGACGAGGAAGGCATGTTACGCCTACGCCTCGCACGGTTAGAAAAACAGCGTCGAACTCTCTCAGCACGCCAAGCAATACCAATCGGCGAAGCATGCCCAAGCAACCTGTCCAAGGTTACCACAGACCCAGCATCCTTAGAAGAGAATATACTTCACGTGAGTCTAGGGTTGAGGGAGGACCCCCCGTCGCCGTCGCCAGAACAAGCTGTCCCTACAGCTCTGCCGACACCAAAGCCACCCAAGTGGTTTGAGACCGAGCCCACGACTTACCGGCAGGAGGATAGCTACAGCACTTGGGAGCCACGGTTCCGTATGTGGGCAGTCAGTGAGGGGGTGTATCCGTACTACACCATCTAGCACCAGGTCACAGACCCCCAGCAGACGGCTACCGCCGCCCGCGCAGTGTACGGCCTCTTGAAGGCCGTTTCCGAGGAGTACACTCTCGATTTTGAACCTTTCTTGGGAGATCCCCGCACCGGTGCTGGAGCTGACCCACGCGGCACGTGGGAGCTGGCGATTACTCTCTTTGAGGGCGCGACCATGGCAACGAAATCACAGTAGCTGTCAGACTTCAACTCCCTGTGCCAGGGTGGACACGAGACACCGGCCGACTACTGGCGGCACGCGATGCGGCTCTACAGGGCCATGGGGAAGCATGGGCCGGGCCAACTCATGGCGTTCAACACCATCAGGATCGGCATCGGGCGCGAGTACGCCAAGGCTTTCGACAACTTCCGCCTGAGCAGCCTTCAGGAGATGGCCGACAGGGGTTTGCTCCTATCATGAACGACGCAACACTTCTTACACGTGGCAGGAGTTGGAGCAGCAAATGGCGCCTGCCATGGTGCATCCGCCGCAGTCGTCACGGCTGTTCATGCTTCGCGCGCCCTCTCCCCTTCCTTCCCCCCGTCGTCACAACCAACGACAACCACCACAGCAACAGGTGGTTCAGCTACAGCAGTCCAAGGCAAGAAGGCACAAAACAACAGGAGGGGTGCCAAGGAGGGCAAGGATTTGGCTACTTCAAAGCCGGCTAGGGAGCGTCAGTGGAAGTGACATGTGTGTGTGTATGTAAACGCCCACGTGTGTGAAGTGACATGTGTGTGTGTGTGTATGTGTGTGTCATGAGATGACATCGCCATTCAAGGTGCACAAGTATCCAGAGGTGGATTTCCAGTCGTCAAGATTTCCTCCCCAGTCGGCGTCAGTGTAGCACTTCAGTCGGAGGGGGTCCATACCTTCTTGGCCTTTAAAGATGAGGTCCATGTGACTTGTCTTCTACAGGTAGTACAAGATGTGCTTGACTGCCTGCCAATGTTGTGGCCCTGTGTTGGCCACAAACCTGCTCAGTTGTCCTACAGCATAGCAGATGTCCGGACGAGTACCTACCATGGCATACATGATGCTACCCACGGCGAAGTGGTAGGAGATATCTTGCATCTCCCTTCGTTCTTCTTCATTTCTTGGCAACATTGAGGCCTTCAGTTTTACAGAGTTATGGTTAATCACCCCAGTTTTATACACTTCATAACCTATGTATAGTAGTCCTCCAGCATCGTCACTTCCTAGAAGTTTACTCGCATATATTCACTTTTCACATCACTTTCATTTCAGTGTACAAATTGAATATCATGTGCTTGATGGATATGAGAGTGCCAGAAAGTGACAAAAATAGGTTGCTCGATAAAAATCATCAGGTTACAAAAGTGAATAGAGGATGTTTTGCTGGTTCTGTAGCACTTTACGGAACTCGATTCGGAGTCCGTTTGAGGGAGATATGGATTTTCAAGGTTTGGTGGCGATGGGTCCGGTTCAAGTGATGGCTCCTGCACTACCAGCAGCAATGACGGCCACAATTATTGGCCAAGGAGGTTTGGAGCGGCCTTCAGGGTAGAAAGGCGGCAGGAGGACCTTCACATAGCTTCAAGGAAGGTCCCCACCAAGATTATTGGTTGTGCACATGGCAGGGATGGTAATTCTCTTGTGTGAGAGTGTGATTGCCGCTCATCCCGCTAGGCTAGGAGTGTGCTAGAGGGTGAGCTTTGACAGAGTGGATCTCAGTGCTCCCTTAGCCAAATGAGACATATAAGGGCTTGTTAGAATCTGTGATTATGTAATTTCTCACTCAAGAGTCGATTCAGACATTCGCGTTCTCTACAGACCTATATTCGCTTCCATAATTTCTGTCTGTGCAACCTGCAACTCCCTCTCACAAACAGTTGGTCCTGCCTAGGCGGCTCTTAGTGAGCCTGATCACCTCCCTGAGGGCTGCCAAGTTTCCATCAGTGGTATCAGAGCTAGAACAAAGCTTTGTCTCATCCTTGAGGCATTCCTTGCACCCTGTTGTGTGAGAGAGCCATTTGTGGGCTGAACGTTGCACTACCATGGCGACATCCACTTCCGTGGTGGCCGGCGTCAACATCGCCAAGTTCGAAGGCAAGAACTTCTTCAACCGGAGCAACAACATGAAGATGGTGCTGATGGAGAAGGGTCTCTGGAGCCAGGTGGATGAGAAGGAGAAGGAACCAGAAGAAAGCTCCCTATCCCCTGTCGAGGCCCGTACCTACCGCGAGAAGCGTGACCGCGCCCTCGCAACCATCTACCTCCACCTCGCCGAACGGCAGCAACTCCTCGTCCGTGGCATCCTCACGCCAAAGGAGGTTTGGAAAAAGCTTGAGTCCACTTATGCTTCCAAGTCAATCCTCATGAA